>JBBDGT010000458.1:0-55968 GCA_037306005.1 Rhinophrynus dorsalis | reverse complement strand
CCAAGTTGTTCCAGTATTGCCAGAGTCTATATCAGTGTTTTTCAACTCCTGCCCTCGGGACCCACTAACAGGCCAGGACTTAGGGATTTCTCTGCTAGAGCACAGGTGTAGTGATCAGAGGCTCATTCACATCGATTAATTCACCTGTGCTCTAACAAGGAAATCATGTGATCAGAGACTCAGTCACATTGATTAACTCACCTGTGCTCTAACAAAGAAATCATGTGATCAGAGGCTCATTCACATTGATTAACTCACCTGTGCTCTAACAAAGAAATCATGTGATCAGAGGCTCAGTCACATTGATTAACTCACCTGTGCTCTAACAAGGAAATCATGTGATCAGAGGCTCATTCACATTGATTAACTCACCTGTGCTGTAACAAGGAAATCATGTGATCAGAGGCTCATTAACATTGATTAACTCACCTGTGCTCTAACAAGGAAATCATGTGATCAGAGGCTCATTCACATTAACTCACCTGTGCTCTAACAAAGAAATCATGTGATCAGAGGCTCATTCACATTGATTAACTCACCTATACTCTAACAAGGAAATCATGTGATCAGAGGCTCATTCCACTGATTAACTCACCTGTGCTCTAACAAGGAAATCATGTGATCAGAGGCTCATTCACATTGATTAACTCACCCGTGCTCTAACAAGGGAATCATCACATCCTGGCCTATTAGTGGCTCCTGAGGACAGGAGTTGAGAAACACTGGTCTATATCTATGGACGTGGAAAAGATTCCTTTGGCTTTATAGGACCATTTTTATTATTACTGTCCAAAGGTGGAAAAAGATTCCACTAGAAGGTATTATTAGGTGCTACAAAGAGAAAAGAAGCTTCTACGGAGGAGGCCAATAAAAAATATACAACAAAATGAAAAAAAACAGTGCTCACTATCCTAAGACACAAGTGAAGGAAATTATTTGGGACTTCAGCAAGGTGCTCACAGGGTAACAGAACACATATCAATAGAGGGAGTGAAAGAAAACCCTGCTGTACACAAGCACACTGACTGTGACTGATTTCAGCTTGTGCACTGGGCTTTTCTATTTGTAGAGTAGGGATCTGCCTTGAGCTCCAAATGTTGAGGAAAGCCACAACTGTGCTGGCCACACCCAAAGTCTAAATTGTGGGTGTGGTCAGAGCAATCTCAGTATTCCTGCACCAGTTTTCTACACCTTTACAGGATATTATTTAACCCCATGGATGCTAGAGATATCTTCAATGCATTGTAAAGTCCCACTGCACTGGTAGCCATAGAATCACACATACTGAATCCCAACATTGTCCCACTGCACTGGTAGACATAGAACCACAAAAAGTATCCCACAGCCTTGTCCCACCGCACTGGTAGACATAGAATTATACATACTGAACCCCAGCATTGTCCCATGGGAGCCATGGAACCACACATAGTGACCCCCAGCCTTGTCCCACTGCACTGGTAGCCATAGAACCACACATAGTGACTCTCAGCCTTGTCCCACTGCACTGGTAGACATAGAACCACACATAGTGACCCCCAGACTTGTCCCACTGCACTGGTAGACATAGAACCACACATAGTGACCCCCCAGCCTTGTCCCACTGCGCTAGTAGACATAGAATCACACATAGTGACCTCCAGCCTTGTCCCACTGCACTAGTAGACATAGAACCACACATAGTGACCCCCAGACTTGTCCCACTGCACTGGTAGACATAGAACCACACATAGTGACCCCCCAGCCTTGTCCCACTGTGCTAGTAGACACAGAATCACACATAGTGACCTCCAGCCTTGTCCCACTGCACTGGTAGCCATAGAACCACACATAGTGACCTCCAGCCTTGTCCCACTGCACTGGTAGCCATAGAACCACACATAGTGACCCCCAGTCTTGTCTCACTGCACTGGTAGACATAGAACCACACATAGTGACCCCCAGACTTGTCCCACTGCACTGGTAGACATAAAACCACACATAGTGACCCCCCCAGCCTTGTCCCACTGCGCTAGTAGACACAGAATCACACATAGTGACCTCCAGCCTTGTCCCACTGCACTGGTAGCCATAGAACCACACATAGTGACATCCAGCCTTGTTCCATTGCACTGTATGACATAGAACCATACACAGTGACCCCTAGCCTTGTCCCACTGCACTGGTAGACATAGAATCACACATACTGAACCCCAGCCTTGTCCCACTGCATTGATAGACATATAACCACACATAGTGACCCCCAGCCTTGTTCCATTGCACTGGAAGTCATAGAATTACACATAGTGATCCCCAGCCTTGTCCCACTGCACTGGTAGCCATAGAATCACACGTACTGAATCCCAGCATTGTTCCACTGCACTGGTAGACATAGAATCACACATAGTGACCCCCAGCCTTGTCCCACTGCACTGGTAGACATAGAATCACACATAGTGACCCTGAGCCTTGTCCCACTGCACTCGTAGATACAGAATCACACATAGTGACCTCCAGTCTTGTCCCACTGCACTGGTAGATACAGAATCACACATAATGACCCCGATCCTTGTCCCACTGCACTGGTAGATACAGAATCACACATAGTGACCTCCAAATCCAAGCCTTGACGTCCCACTGCACCAGAGACCATAAAAAACACACTGAGTCTGAACCCTGACAAGAAACCAGCTGAAAATTTTAGAGGTTAGCAAGAAGATGACAAGTTTATGGGGGTTCTATGTATGGGAATTTGTAGGAAGAAATCTGCATATTGTGGGTATTCTGCAAAAATTCCCACAGGAAAAAAAATTGTTTATTCACCTATCACTCCCTCTCCCACTTTCAGCCATTAGTATATCCACTCAATCTCCCTCTGCACAGGAAACTGGTTCTCCAATCCCCACCTCACCACTTGGACATAAAATGTGTAGTGAGTGACACTTATCCCTCCTTATCCCACAGCAGAAACCTTTTTATTTTCATGACAAACTACATACTAAACCTATATGCTGTAGTAGGTCTCTTCTTGTGGAATAAAACAATGGTACATCCATTGCTGGCAATTGTTTTATTCAAAAGTTATAACTGGTCAAGCAGTTAGGAAGTGAGTGACTGCTTCATCAGTTCCTAAGTGAATGACAGCCTCCTCACTTCCTGACAGTGCGTGAGCGAAAATACTAAGGTTTGTGGGAGAACAACAAATACAATGAAAGAATCTGTCTGCAGGGAGCTTCATTCTAGCATCCATTTGGCTGGAAAACCATCTATTTTCTCTGGCAGGGGGACTGACTATCTTTTGAATGGGGGATTGACTTTATATTCTGCAGTTAATATTCTGCTGGCCTCATGTGTTTTATTTCCCTGAGAACCACTGAAGCAGAACCTGTAGCTAGTTGTACAGCAGCTTGTTGAAATACAGTATCTCTCTGGATGGTAAATTTAGGACTTTGCAGTGGAAACGTGTTTATAATAAGCTGTCTGGTGATTACAAAGCAGACGGTTCTTTTACATCCTTTACCTCCATCCAAGGCGTGTATATCACTGCTTTTGTCTTTCTTCTCAGCTTTGTTCAGCTGCCCCCACCGCTAACAATACAGATGCCCTTTTAGAAAGAAAGTCGTTTGTCTTGAGCATTAAATAATTGGTTTGAACAATTGGAATAGTAAGCAATTCATCAGCTTCACACCAGCTCTGTAGTACATACCTGAACAGCCATAACAGAGGAGAGTTACAGACTTGCTCAGAGGTTTTACAGACTCACAAATGTGAAAAGGGCCGGTATAAGAATGACCTGCTCTCTACTCTGTTTGTGTGCCAAAGAGGTATCCAAAATGACTTTGCTATGCGTTGCATACTTCTTTGGCACTTAAAGGAGCAGTAAACTTTTTATATGAAAAAATACATATTGTAGGGATTTTCCTATTGAGTAAAATAAGGGTACTCCCACTGCCGAGAAATTTATATTTCCAGAGTTATTACAGTTCAAACCCATGTTTTTTTTTACATTAGCAGTGCCCTCTAGTGGTCGAATTCTAATTAGATTTCCTGTTAGATTCTAATGGAGAGGAAAGTCAGAAAAGTCAGAGACATACAGTTCTCCATAGAATGTGATAGAAACTGCCTGTCACTTCCTGTCAGTTAGAACTATCAGGAAGTAAACACAGTAAATTCACTTCCTGATTATTTAAACTGCTATAATCCTATATAATAATTCGCTAAAACGTCTGTAACGACAAAGTCATGCGCAGTAGAGACTGCTGAGCGTGCTGCAGTCATGCACAGTAGAGACTGACCGCGAGCATCCAGCTCTGTATCAGTCGAGGCGCGGACAGTCTCTACTGCTCATGACTGCCCCGCTGGCAGTGGCACTGTGGCCCGTGTAACGGGCTCTTCAACTAGTTTTTGAATAAAACATCTGACAGCGATGGGACTGACCTTGTTTTATTCAGCAGGAAATGCTCTATAACATATGTGTTTTTATAAATAAAAGTTTACTGCTCCTTTAAAAGATTAAGGGACTCTAACAGCTCCTGATTATAAACGCTCACTTACCTTAGAACTGACACTGCCTAATAATAAATCCCCACTTACCTTAACCTTTTGAGTGCCGGAGGGGTAAAAAGGTATCCCTACCGCAGTCAAATGGTTAAAGGAGAAACACATGCCTCCTAATAATAACCCCCCATGGACTGAAGTATCCAACTCTTTGCACTCAGTGGGTTACAGGAAACCCTATACTTCCTTATAACAAACTCTCACCTCTCTTAAAGGTGAACTATCACTTCCTGATAATAATAACCTCACCCAGTACTTAAAGCGGAACTTTCACCCAAATAAAAATAGATTTAATCCGATGGCTCTCAGTCTACTATTTTTAACGGCTATATTTATTTTAACAAAATCGGCATATTTAGAAAGTTATTTAATGTAAAAGAAATACCTGGTGATGTCCTTCCGCTGCACACTACGGTACACTGTGCACCGCTCTGCTCTCCAGCCCATCCCCTTGCCGACCAGAGCCCATATGCGCATGTCCTACACATGCAATGCAGGCTTATTACTGGGCTCTGGTCGGCAAGGGGATGGGCTGGAGAGCAGAGCGGTGCAAAGTGTACCGTAGTGTGCAGCGGAAGGATGTCACCAGGTATTTCTTTTACATTAAATAACTTTCTAAATATGCCGATTTTGTTAAAATAAATATAGCCGTTAAAAATAGTAGACTGAGAGCCATCGGATTAAATCTATTTTTATTTGGGTGAAAGTTCCGCTTTAACATACTATGTTCAGAAAATCCTAATTGTCCACCTATGATTTTTTTCTCCTTCAGCTTTGGTTCAAAATATAAGATCTTCAGTCAGCCCAGGAAGTCACGTCCATAGAGGCGGACATGACAGTTGGTAGCCGGACCCTGGGACATGATCTCTGCTCTCCTCAGATGGGGGTATTAACCCAGTCTAGCATTCCAGCTGGTTAAAGGCCCATTTAAATCAGTGGGGAATTTTCATATTTCTCCTGTGGTACATACAGCTGGTTCACTTCAGAACTGCATCACTTTATCTTGATATATCCACACACATATCATTTTACATCAGATGTTTTAAATATATAAATCTTGGTGTAGTCTTAAAAAAAACCCATTGGATTACAGCTCAATGTGAGTACGGGAGAAAGACACAGACGGGGGAGTTCATCAGGGTGTGACTTGTATAATGAACAAGGAAATAAGAGGAATTATTTGCACTGTAGCCATGTGCCTATTGTTTAATGACTGGATTGTATGTAGCCATTCATCACTGAGTGTAGGCCTGACAGATCCAAAGGTTCCATCCTCCAGCCTGATGTTTGTGGATATCACTTTGATCAATGGGGGTGAACACACTTATACACCTAAGCTTATGTGTGTGTATGTGTCACTGGAATCGTTGTGCTTTCAGCAGATTAAATTACAGATGATTTTTTGACATAGCTCCCTAAGTGTATTGTCTTATTTCTAATGGGAAAAACCACTTGGAGCTGAGCAATCTCATTGCTGTTGTCACCATTGTGTCATTACAAATGAAAATATCTATAGATATAATAGTCTAATTGAGAGAGAGAAAGAGAGGGAGAGAGGGAGAAAGAGAGAGGATGAAGAGGGAGAGAGATAAGGAGAGTGAGAGGGAAAGAGGGGGAGAAAGAGAGAGACAGAGGGGAGAGAGAGATAGAGGGAGAGCAAGAGGGAAAGTGAGAGGGAGAAAGGGGGGGAGAGGGAAAGAGACAGAGAGATGGAGAGAGGTAGAGAGCAAGAGGCAGAGAGAGAGTGGGGATTGGAAGAGAGAGAGAGTGAGGGAGAAAGAGAGGGGGGGATTGGAAGAGAGAGGGAGGGAGAGAGAGGGATGGGATTGGAAGAGAGAGGGAGGGAGAGGGAGGGAGAGAGAGAGAGGGAGGGGACTGGAAGAAATAGAGAGAGGGAGGGAGAGAGAGAGGGGGACAGGGTGAGAAGGGGGAGAGGGAGAGCAAGAGGCAGGGAGAGAGGGGGGATTGGAAGAGAGAGGGAGGGAGGGAGAGAGACACAGAGAGAGAGAGGGGGGATTGGAAGAGAGAGGGAGAGAGAGAGGGGAGGGGGTGAGGGGGAGAGCAAGAGAGAGAGAGTGAGAGAGCTCAGCTGGTTAATGCACCACTTGTGGAATCTGCTCAGATCTCAGGGTTGTAGGTTCTAGTCCCCAGTATACATTGTCACAGTGAAAGATTTAATACGGAACAAAAACTACACAACAAAACTCCTGGAATCACATGCTTACAAATAGAAAAGCGAGCAGGTGTTTAGAAACATGGATTTTGATGGCAGAGAAGGACCATCTGGCCCATTCAGTCTGCCCATTTCCCTAGCTAATAAAATGCGCAGTCTTATATACTTCTCAGATTAGATTTATGCCTGTCCCAGGCATTTTTTAATTCCCCAACAGTATTCATCCCTACCACCTCTGCTGGGAGGCTGTTCCTTGAGTCTACCTCCCTTCCCTTAAAGTAGTACTTATACACATTACTTTTCAAGTAAATGGATATGGAGAAAGAGTGTTCCAACTGGAAGGATTTAAAGGCAAAGTAAACATTTTTTAATGAAAACATGTTATTGAACTTTTCCTGATGAGTAAAACAAAGTCACTCCCACTGCTGTCAGTTGTTTTATTCAAAATGTATAACAGTTCAAATAATCAGGAAGTGAATTCACTGTGTTTACTTCCTGATAGTTCTGACAGGAAGTGACATTCCTCTCCAATAGAATAGAACAGGATAACTAATTGTAATCTGACCACTAGAGGGCACTGTTATTGTAAAAAAACAAGAGTTTAAATTGTAATAATTTGAAAATGCTTCTCTCTCAGCAGTGAGAGTATTGAAAATGCTTATCTCTCAGCAGTGGGAGAATCCTTAATTTACTCAATAAGAAAAGCCCTTAGTGCTCCTTTATAGGGATAGTAATATCAAAAAATAAATGTCCATCCGATCGTTCGCTGTAATATTCTATACTGAACACTATGTTTGGAAGATCAAAAGGGGTGGGAGTTTCACCCTCCCCTTTTGTGCATGTCATTCTTTCTTCTCTCACAGCTTGAAGCTGGTCCGGATGGATCACGATGTGAGACAATATTCGGGGAGATTCACTAAGCGGTGATAAAGTGATAATAAAGTGGAGATGATTTCTCCAGTGATATCACTTCTCCAGTTCTTATGTTATTCTAGGGAGTTAATGCACAAACATTTCTTCAACTTTGGAGATCTTAGTGCACCGGATCCATAGACTAACATAGGATTTGGAGAAATGATATCTCTGGAGAAGTCATCTCCACTTTTATCACCTTCTTGTCACCACTTACTGAATGTCCCCCATTGAGTCAGTATAAGGGAAAAAACGACCCTCCTTCATCAGGCACAATATTGTCCATCATTACGATCCCTATGGATTTCTTTAAAGTGTTAGTAATGTCCAAAAAAAAGTTTAAAGGGATAGTAATGTTTCCGATTAATAATCATAGCATTTGGGCCATGGAGAGTGTTGTTTCAATACTGTCAGAGTTGTAGTTCAAGAGTAATTGAATGAGAAAGTATCCCCCTCCTGTCCCTTTTACTGATATAACACTGCTCACCTCAGATGTGGAATCTGGTCTCTTGACTAGACAGGTCACAGCAAGGGACAATCTTCTTACTGTGAACATAACGAAAACACTGCCCCCGTTGACAGGTTTTTCCTTATGATCACTGAAGATTGTCCTTCTCTGCGATCCATCCGGACAGTCTTGCTGCTCTGAGGTGAGCAGTGTTGCATCAGTAAAAGGGGCGGGAGGAGGATACTTTATCATTCAATTTCTCTTGAACTACAACTCTGACAGTATTGAAATAACACTGTCCACGGCCCAAAGATTAATTGGAGCTGCTTTTTTTTGTGAAACATTACTATCCCTTTAAACATACAATAAGGTCAAATTTTTACTTATTTTAAACAAAGCTTCTCTGCGTGAAACACATTGCTTGACAGCTTTGACTTCTGAAGACCTCTGCTAATTGCTCAGGTGGAGTGGGACACACTGTGAGTTTGAAGGGAACTTTTCTGGCTCGGTGAGATGTGTCTAGAGGAAGGGATGATTCCCTACTTTACTTCCTTATGTTAGTGCAAGTCTTAATTTATTGTTTAACTGTTTGAGTGCCAGAGACATGGCAGCTGCTAGCAAAACCACATGACACAAACTCCACCAGCTGCATTTGATAATCTTAAACTTTAAAGGGCCAGAGGGATGTGCAAAGCATTGCTTCACAATGTATTACACACCACTCTACAGAGTGTTAAAGGGATAGTAATACTTTATTATTGCTATCCCTCAAATTGTAGGTATTTGCAAAATAAGTTAATAGCTCCCAGTTTCCTCTCTCAAACCTTTATGGTTTGAAAGATAACCGAACGCAGAGTTCCCCCCTCCCCCCCCCCCTTCCCTGAAGTCAGCGTTGTGCTGACTGCAGGGGAAGTCTGTCATACGACAGGCTTGTGGCTCTGCAGCTGAGCCGAGATCCCATTAGTGTCAAAGAATTATATCACTGAAACGGTCTTCCACATGTGCTTGGTTTGTGCTTGGTTTGCAAGCACACATAGAAGACCTTTTCAGTGAAATAATTCTTTGTCAGTAACGAGATCACGGCTCTGCTGCAGAGCCGCATGATGAAAGACAGACCGGATATCCCTGCAGTCAGTACAACGCTGACTTCAGGGAAGGGGGAGGGAGGGGGGAAGTTTGCCTTCGGTTATCTCTCAAACCATAAAGGTTTGAGAGATGAACCTGGGGGCTATTAAATAGTTTTGCAAATACCTACAATATGAGGGATAGTAATAATAACGTATTACTATCCCTTTAAGTAACCTAAAGCACTATGCAGAAAAAACTACCAGCAACACATAAGTCCACCTCCTTAGACATGATATCCAGGACTGAATGAACAAAGACAGGAGATTAAAAAAAATATCAAATGGGCCATTAGGATTTTCTGGCCGTTGTAAGGTAAGTGAGGGGTTATTATTAGAAGGTATTATTTCAACTCTAACCCTTTGAGTGTGATAGGGGTATACAACGCATTGCTCTGTAATATATTGCATACCCCTCTGGCACTCAAAGGGTTAAAGGGATAGTAATGTCTTGCTAAAAGTATTTCTCAGAGTCTTCTTTACATTAAAATCTTAGTTTTAATATAAAGAAGGCTCAGAGAAATACTTTTAACAAGACATTATTATCCCTTTAATATAGATCCTTATAGATCCTTTAAAGTGAAAGTATTGTGTTAAAATAAATCCCCCTTTGATTATTCTTCATAGTTTTTGGCTGAGTGTCATTACATTATTATGTGTAGTTCAAGAGTAATTGAATTATTTACACAAGGAGCTAAGCTAAGAAAGAGACTAGACTAGACGAACAGCGCTTTTGACTAAAACAAAGGTAGGCATTTTTTACAGTAAGGGCAGTAAAATTATGGAATGATTTTCCTCAGGATGTTGTACTTGCAGATAATGTAACTGCTTTCAAAAAGGCAATGGATGCCTATCTAGCACAGAACAATACTGAGAATTGTGTTAGATGGCTTCCATGTAGATACGATGTTGATCCAGGGAACTATCTGGTTGCCATTTGGAGTCAGGAAGGAATTTGTTTACCTACTTGGGGATAAATTGGAAATGGCTTCAGGGCTTTTTTTATTTTTTTATTTTTGTCTTCCTCTTGACATGATGGACACGTGTCTTTTTTCAGCCTCGTCAACTATGTAACTATGTAATTATATAGTGTCCCTCTCCCGTCCCTTTCACCTAAGCAATGCTGCTCTTCTCAGAGCAGCAAAACTGTCCGAATGGATTACAGAGAGGGATAATCTTCAGTGATAATAAAGAAAAACCTGAAAAACCTGTCAAGGGGGGCAGGGTTTCCTTATGATCACAGTAAGAGGATTGTCCCTTGCTGAGAGCTGTCTGGTCAAGTGACCAGATTCCACTTCTGAGGGGAGGCAGCTTATATGAGATAAAAGGGAAGGAGCTGGTGCTTTATAATTCAATTACTTTTGAATTGCACGTCATACAGTATATATATATATATCCTATATAATAATTTGGTAGGATGTTTGTCAGAAGCTGTCATGCACAGTAGATACTGCCCGAATGCACGGAATGCTGGGAGCACGGAATGCTGGGAGGTGTAGGAATGCTGAGAGTTATGTGCTGAGAGCATTCTGTGCTTTCACGCAACCTCTACAGTCCATGATTGCGTCATTCGCAGGAGGCAGAGCAGGGCCAGCCTCTTAACCCTTTGAGCGCCAGAGGGGTACACAACGCATTGCCACACAATGCGTTGTGTACCCCTCTGGCACTCAAAGGATTAACATCACCGGAACCTTGGCCCGTGTACACGGGCTTTTACACTAGTATATATATTTCACTATGATAGTGTACTATTTTTTGTGTTAGAGAGAGGATTGATTTGAAGACATCTATGTGTGCACTGTTCCAGTTGTTTGTATGGCTATAGATTAACAGTACTACACATTCAATCTTCACAGGATTTCCAGCAGCAGCAAGATGAGAGGGTCTTCTCATTTCAAGAGTCTATATAATAAATTCACATAATATGGAATTTGTAATATATTGAGTCACAACGCAATCCTATTATTATTGTATACATATTGCACATTTATAGTCCACCTTGTTACAAGTGCTTCCACTCCCACATCACAGGCCTCATATAAACATTTCTGTGCATCTATATAAGCCATTTAGCCAGAGCTATACCAGGTATCCTTAATGAGTTGACAAATCCTAGTCTGGACTCAGGAAGCTCATATTTCCCCCATGCTTAATCCAAGTAAACCAGAGACAGATTCTGACAAGTGATACATGCAGGGATTCAGATTCTTAAAGGGATAGTAATACTTCGTTTTAACTTTATTTTATTTTGTAGACATTAAAAAAACATGAAGAATGATATAAGTCTTATCTCTCAAACCTTTATGGTTTAAGAGATATTCACAAACAAATTATCCCCCCCGTTCAACATGATCAGAAGGGAGGTGCCCAGGTAGACTGCAGAGAGGGACAATCTTCAATTAAGATAAGGAAAAAGCTGTAAAACTTGTCAAGGGGGGAAGGGCTTTCATTGTTTTCATACAAAGAAAATTGTCCCCTGCTGGTATCTGTCCTGTCATACAACCAGATTCACATCTGAGAAGAGATGGCTTACAGTAGGTAAAAGGGGCAGGGAGGGGAAACTTTGCTTGTGAATATCTCATAAACCATATAGGTTTGAGAGATAAGACTTATATCATTCTTCATGTTTTTTTAATGCCTACAAAATAAAATAAAGTTAAAATTAAGTGTTACTATCCTTTTAACCTGCTCATCTTTAGATAACACAGCTATATCAATAGGCATGCACAGACACACATTGTCTAGCTGTACTAGGATATGGTATGGATGTAAAGAGCATGTGTTGGCTAATACTTTGGCCTGAGAGACACAACTATAACTGTATGACATATCCAAACAAGTACATATAAAACAAGTGTGTGTGTGTGTGTGTGTGTGTTGGGACTAACCTCTTTCGGACATCTATGGACACACACATCTTTCCTGCACTGAAGTATTACAACAAAACAGGAAACTGTAAGCACTCACAGGACGAAGCGCGAACATCTTTCCATAGTGACGTCCGCGCGCCTGCGCTGTCAGTCCCTTCCGGAGCCGAATGGATCCTAGCAACGCCTCCTACAGCCGGCTGGGACTGACAGAGCAGGCGTGCGGACGTCACTAGGGCAAGATGTCCGCGCTCTGTCCTGCCTGTCAGCCGAGGACCACTGCATATTTCTCCATAAAGAGGTAATAATTCTGGCGACTAGCGCTACTAAGCAGCTAGTCACCAGATTGTAACCTTCCATGACAATAGGAGTGGGAGGGCTTGACTGATGGGGACACGGCAACATGCTGGGTTGGAAAATTGAACTGATTGGTTGTGCAGGAAAAGGAGGAGTGGAATGGGAATATAACTGTCAAGCTGCTACTGTGTGAGGCACTTGATAGGCAGCCATTTTAGGATAACGGCTAGCTGTCCCCCTCCCTCCCTCCCTGTTCCTTGATTGTCACAGCAAATTTCTATAGGCGGATGGGTCCTCGCCAGTAGAGGAAGAATGGCACTTGCCCAGCAGGGCTTTGGGGAGTTAGACCCTCATCCGCTGGCTAACGGCGCGGGGAGGGCAGAGACTCTTGTTGTGTTGTTTGATCGTGCCCCTGGTCTGTTGCCGGGGCTGGCATACTGTTATGGTTCAGAATAAATGCTGTGGCCTCTTCTCACCAAAACAGGAGTTATGTGTAGTTATTGGGTGGAAGGGGCTAAGAAATTGTTATGGGGCCTGTGTCCGTCCTCAGCAGTCAAGGGAATTATAACAAACAAAGTTTCTTAGCGGTGTTAGTTCCGCTTTAAGCACACTTTGTAGACCGTTCCAGTGAAGGATTTCTTGCTCAATAATGTGATCTTGGCTCTGCTGCAGAGCATCCGCCGGTCCCGGGACCAGATTCCCCTGCAGTCAGCTATAGCGCTGACATCAGGGAAAGGGGAGAGAGGGGGAATTTTAACTATGATTATCTCCCAAACCATAAAGGTTTGAGAATGGGCACTGGGGGCATTTAGTTTCATTTTTTAATGCCAGCAAAATTAATCTTTTAAATAGCCCAAAAACAGAAGTGGGAGACATCATAGTGCATCACTCAATAGATAGCCTGTGTGTATCTTTGTAAATATTTCCCATTACTATCCCTTTAACACACACTTCCACTATGAAGAGTGGAAAGCAACAGAATACATTTAAATGATGACAAACATGAACAAATAACAACATCTCTAGAATTTGAGAGTCCAAAATCCCCCACTGAAGTCAATGGCAGTTTTTAGTCACCCCCTATAGTGCATTTGGCTTGCTCCATATTTCATCCACTTTTTTTTTTAGCATACGACATGAAGAACATTTGACATCATTGACAATCTTCAGGAGACACCATGTGCCATGTTTTCTGGGCCACTAACATCATGGGTACACAGTGATGTTATGTCATGCAAGATGATAGTCTCACATTGATAATCTGCAGACACGTTCTATCAGTTGCAGTATTCACTAGAAAATGGATGAGTTCTGCATCGCTGCCTCTTCATGCAAAGCAATCCTAGAGAATATGGGATCTCAGTCAGTGATCTCTGGCGGCACTACAAAATGGGTAGAATGAGATTAAAAAAAAGAATATGTATTCCAAATGCCACTGCTAGATTAACAATTATTTTATAGAACATGGAAATTTCCTAACTGGCGTTCGGGGCAGGGTGTGAAACTTAACCCTTTGTGGGTCAGGTGTGCACAATCTATCACAAAGCAATGAGTTGCACGCTTCTCCGGTCCTTAAAGGGCTAAAGTAAAACTGTAAAACAGCGCAACAAACTCTAAGATGTATCAGTATAATATGAGTATGGTTGCTGCCTTAAAGGGATAGTAATACTTTATTATTACTATCCCCCATATTGTAGATATTTGCAAAATAATTTAATAGCCCCCAGGTTCATCTCTCAGACCTTTATGGTTTGAGAGATAACCGAAGACAAAGTCCCCCCCTTTCCCTGAAGTCAGTGTTGTACTGACTGCAGGGATATCCGGTCTGACTTTCATTGTGCGGCTCTGCAGCAGAGCACATGTAGAAGACCGTTTCAGTGAAATAATTATTTTTCACTAACATGATATTGGCTCTTCTGCAGAGCCGCAAGCCTGTCGTACAACAGACTTCCCCTGCAGTCAGTAGAACGCTGAATTCAGGGAAGGGGGAGGGAGGGGGGGACTTTGCCTTCGGTTATCTCTCAAACAATAAAGGTCTGAGAGATGAACCTGGGGGCTATTAAATTATTTTGCTAATATCTACAATATGGGGGATAGTAATAATAATAATAGTAATATAATAATAATAATAGTAATATCCGGTCTGACTTTCATCAGGCGGCTCTGCAAACCAAGCACATGTAGAAGACCGTTTCAGTGAAATAATTATTTTCCACTAAAGCAATATCGGCTCAGCTGCAGAGCTGCAAGCCTGTCGTACAACAGACTTCCCCTGCAGTCAGTACAACGCTGAATTCAGGGAAGGGGGAGGGAGGGGGGAACTTTGCCTTCGGTTATCTCTCAAACCATAAAGGTTTGAGAGATGAACCTGGGGGCTATTAAGTTATTTTGCTAATATCTACAATATGGGGGACAGTAATAATAAAGTATTACTATTCCTTTAAGATGTGGATATCACAAATTGGAATCCATGTCATAGAATACTGCATACAGAGAAGGAAAAAAGAAGAAAAAACAGCGCAACAAACTCTTCTCAGCATATCAGTGGTTAATCAGAGATGGAATATTATCCCACGCCTCTTGATTGCCTGCTCACATATGGTGGAGGCTTTTTCTGCCTCCCAGTATCGATAGTCTGCACTGGATATTATATGGTCACTCCAGGCTGATGACTCTTCAATAGTGAGACTCTTATTTATAAAGTTTGCAGTTCAAAGCTTAAAGTGATAGTAATGTCAAACAATAATATTATTTTGTATTGTAGATGAAAAATTGTATAATTATTTGCATCAAATCCCATCTGCTATGGTTTGAGAGATATTCACACTGAAAGTTACCCCCTCCCTCCCCTTCTGATATCAGCTGTAAAGCAGACAGCAAGAGATTCGAGTTGGCCGACTCAAGGAGGCTCTTCAGAAGAGCCAAAATCGAGTTATTTAAAAATAACTACTTCATTGGAACGGTGTACAAAGTGTGCATGAAAAACTGATTTGTGTGTGTTGAGACTGCCTAATGCATAGATCTATCTATGTCAAAATGTCTCCTTTTAACCCCTTCGCATCCGGTGCGTACCCGGACCGTCACGCTGGTCCGGCACTTAAGGACCAGTGACGGTCCTGGTACGTCACGTACTATTACTCACCGCGCTCCTGCAGGAGCACGGTGAGTAATACCGGGGACTGAATTTGATTGCTCCAAGACCGGAGCGATCTCTTTCAGTCCCTCTGTTCAGCATGCCGCCCCACATGATCAGTCACGTGGGGCGGCACGCCGAAATTCAATATCTGGTCCTTAATGGACCACACACCCCGGGACCACTGGTCGTTAAGGGGTTAACACAGTTTGCATCAAAGGGACGACACATGGGAAATGTATGGGTGTTTCAGAGTGTTGCATTCCTTTTCTCCTTGTTTAACCATCTGAATGACAGTGGGGTACCCAACACATTGCTTCGCAACACGTTGGGCACCCCTCTGATATTCAAAGGGTTAACTCCATGTACTACTGAGGTATGGAAGAAATTGGCAAAAATAGTTTATTTTGTCTGCTTGTATTATAGAGGATGAAAAAAGGGGGGGTATTACAGTGTAGTAAATAGATCAATAGGACACCAAATGTTAAAAAGAATAGGCATGCTCACAGATTAAAGGGACAGTAATACTTAACATGTAAAAAAAATGATATTGTAGCTTTTATCCCCCTAAGTAAAACAAGGGCTCTCCCATTGCTGATAGGTATTTTATTCGAATGTTATTACAGCTTAAACTGGAGTTTTTTAGTTGCAGTATCTCAGTGGCCTGAAATTGTACAGTGGCGCTGTTGCTACACTATCCTATGGACAGCTCTGGTCAGTTGACCATAAATCACCATAGGACAATGTAGCAACAGTGCCACTGTACAATTTCAGGCCATTCTGATACTGCATCTAAAAAATTCTAGTTTAAACTGTAATAGCTTTTGAATAAAACACCTTTCCGCAGTGGGAGTATCCTTGTTTTACTCAGTGAGATAAACCCTACCACATGTATTTTTTTTACATTTAAAGTTTAACTGTCCCTTTATGTATGTTACCGTGGAGATCCAGGCAGTCCAGATCGCTTGTGGAGGATATTAAAATGCCCCCACACAGCTTTTCACAGAAACTGTTTCCTTCAATAAATCTCCTCCCAAACCGGATAGCTCAAAAGTCAAGAAATAAGAGTACACAGGAGACAGCTCGCAGTATCTTAACACCTTAATCACTTAGTAGTCATTAAGAACCACGGGGCATCTTTTTTGTTTTGCTTAAAGAATTCCGTGGCCACGTGGCAACCCCAGAATTCTATGATGTGCCAGGAACATCACCAGTCCTTAAAGGGATAGTAATACTTCGTTTTAACTTTATTTTATTTTGTAGGCATTAAAAAAATATGAAGAACGATATAAATCTTATCTCTCAAACCTTTATGGTTTATGAGATATTCACAAGCAAAGTTTCCCCTCCCGCCCCTTTAACCTAGTGTAAGCCATCTCTTCTCAGATGTGGAATCTGGTCCATAGACCAGACAGATAACAGAAGGGGACAATCTTCTTCCTATGAGAACAATGAAATCCCTGCCCCCCCTTGAAAAGCTTTTCAGGTTTTTCCCTTATCTTAATTGAAGATTGTCCCTCTCTGCAGTCTACCTGGGCACCTCCCTTCTGATCTGGCTGAGCAGTGTTACATCAGTAAAAGGGGCGGGAGAGTTGTAGTTCCTCAGGAACTACAACTCTGACAGAATTGAAATAACACTCTCCAAAGTCCAAATACTATGATGATTAATTAGAGCTGCTTTTATTATGAAACATTACTATCCCTATAAGTGCCAGAACTGGTGTGACGGTCCTGGCACATCAACGGTCGTTAAAGGGTTTAAAGAAATCCAATAAAATGAACTACGATCTCATCCAGAATCACAGTCAAAATGATACATTGAATTATTAGACCGGCTTGTGGATCTCAAAGGCTTGTCATTTGATCATGGGGAATCGTGGTTCCCCCCCGAAAGCAGACCCAATTGAACAGCACCAAATGTCCATGGTTATCACAACCTAGGGTCAAGAAGCAGAAAACCAGGAATATATTAAATAAATAAAATATTTATTCATAAATACAACAAAAGTTAAAAACTGTCAACGTGTCATGATCCATCTGACCATTTCATCATGATTAGAAGTTCAGCTCTTGCATACATTAAAAGCAGATATTGGAGTCTCTTCTGGGAAAAGATGTACTTTATCATTAACGTTCTATTAATAATCATCCCTTTGATCACTGAATAGCTCTGTGATGCTCAAAATATTCAATAATATTTCCAATTAGCACATGTAATATCCTGCTGGCAAAATGTGCACACCATGTACTAAAAAAATCATAGGCTCTAGTAAGTACCCCAAGGTGAAGGAACATGATTTTTTTGCTAACGTATGATGGCAGATAATAAGCTGATCTAACAGATTTGTGGAATAGTGGATTAAATCAGCAAAAATGTGTCACTTTTTACCGCTTGTACATTAGACAAGGAATTCAGCTCTTAAAAGCAAAGGTATTGGCGTTTTCTGGGAAGAGTTGTACTTCATCATTAATGTTCTATTAATAATCAACCGTATGATCACTGGATAGCTCTGTGATGCTCAGAATATTCAATAATATCTGCACGTTACATTGTTCTGGCGCAGTGAGTTCACCGTGGACTAAAGCAGTCACGGCTGCTAGTAAGTAATACCGAGGTGCAAGAACATCATTTTTATGCTGACTTATAATTGCAGAAAATGAGCTGCTCTGATGGATTTTTGGATTCTTCCCACTATGTGCTGTTTGGGGATATTATTGAATATTTTGAGCATCATTGATATCCTGTGATCAGAGGGTTGATCATTAATGGAACATTAAAGGACTAGCAATACTTAAAATCTAAAAAAATATATATTGTAGTGTTTATCCTTCTGAGTAAAACCAGAGCACTCCCACTGCTGAAGGTGTTTTATTCAAAAGTTATTACAGCTGAAACTTGAATTTTTTAGGAGCAATATCACAGTGATCTGAAATTGGACAGTGGCGCTGTTGCTACACCATCCTATGGACAGCTCTGGACAGTTGACCATAAACCTCTATAACAGTGGTTCTCAACCTGTGCCCTCAATGGCTATTAACAGGCCAGGATTTTATAATTTCCTTTTAAGAGCACAGGTGAGTTAATCAATACGACTGAGCCTCTGATCAACACACTTGTGTTCTAGCAGGGAAATTCCTAAGTCCTTGCCTGTTAGTGACCACTGAGGGCACGGGTTGAGAACCTCTGATCTATAGGATGGTGTAGCAACAGTGCCACCATACAAATTCAGGCCACTGTGATACTGCACCTAAAAAAAATTCAGGTTTGAGTTCTAATAACCTTTGAATGAAACACATTTCAGCAGTGGAAGTACCCTTGTTTTACTCAGGGGTATAAACCCTACAATATATATATTTTTAAAATGTTAGGTATTACTATCCCTTTAACACTTTGAATGCCAGACGGGTATGCTTTGCAATGCGTTGAGTACCCCCTGGCACTCGAAGGGTTAACAGTAAGTACAGCAGTGCCCAGGAGATTCAGATATCTGCATTTGAGTAGTGGGACAAGTATATTTAGGAGAAAGTGGGGCAATTCTGATACAAAACAAATGCACCATATTTATAAAACTTGTAAGCTAGAAAGGTCTCCAACACATAGCTTCTCATGCATTGGAGGCCTCTCTTAGGCAAGGGCAGCATGACTAAAACCATTTGGGTCCCAGGGTGAAATTTGATGGTGGGCATTCTTCCCCACCTAGTCTGGGGTTCAAAGGGTTAAGGAAGACTAAGGAAGGGACCCAACACCAACACTTCTTTTACATACCACCCAACATTTCAAATGGCCAAAGAGGGACAATTTTGTTTTAGGTGGTGTTTATAGGGCTGTGGCTGGTGGGCGGGGCATTATCGATAACTTTTAGGCTATTTCATGACCTATTGGCTCCTCTTTGTGTAACTGAATAAGTTATGTAGAGCAAGACTGAAGTATTTTATCCACACAGATGAATTTATAAACACATATATTAAAGATGAACTACACATTTATGTGAGTTTTATTGTTGTGGAGCAACGTAATACACAGTACTTATTCTGATCTCCTGAAAAGAGGGACAAAAGGGTAGAAAAGAGGGACAGAGAGACTGTTCCTCCTAAAGAGGGACAATTGGGAGGTATGCTTTTATCTAACTGGCCGGCAGCGGGCCATGTATGTGACCATGATGTCAGCCAAGATAAGGAACTGGTCTGGTTGGAAAGGGTTTTAGGACAGTGCAGTACTCATGGGACCGACCCCATTAGTGCTGGGTCCCATCACAACTGGACCATCTCCCTCACTTTCACTATCATCCCTGAAGCAAGGAATTAACCCTTTCAGTGCCAGAGGGTTGTCCAATGCGTTGCAGTGGCGTTGTTCACCCCCTCTCAAAATGTAGAGGCATATTTATTAGATATGATACACTTGTTTAGCCCCCACAATTACTCCACTTTAGGGCCCTAAGCAGAAAGGTGAAGATGAGCAGTTCCGGATCAAACCAAGTATACCATAAGTAGAAATAAGCATTTACCAACTTCCCACTGATTTAAATGGGATTTTAACCCCTTGAATGTTAGCGATCTATAGCGTATTGCTTATTGAATTAGTTTGTGCCCCTATGACGTGGATGGTTTGCTCCAGTACTGCCCCAGGTAATATATATAAATATATATATATATCTATATATATAAAAGAAGACTTTGTGCCTGGCAAAACACACCCAGGGGCGGCAGTAAAAAGGATTACTGCTGCCATTGGGTGATTCTGTGGGAGTGTGATTTTTGGCCTGCCCCCACTATCCAGCCCGCCCACCACTATCTAAGGCTGAAAAAAAAAATGGCTGCCACACACTCCTACACCACAGACACATGCACATGCCCTCCCACACACACACACTAGCAGACACATACACACATATACACACACGCACGCTGAGGATGATGGGAACAATGTTCAAGCTACAGCTGGAAGGCCATGGTCCAATCTGTATTATGCAGCTTCTTCATTCCCTGTCTTTGAGCCTACACAGCTCTGCTAATTACTACAAGTGAGCTGATTTCTAAACAATCAGCAGGAGGATACTGGCTTGCTGAGAAAGTGGAAACAACGGCAGAGAGGTGATCAGGCAGTGCAGAGCAAGGCTTCAGCTGAGCTGGTAAATGGCAGAGACATGGATGTGACTGTATTTATATATTGCACAAAGAGAGAGAAAGAGAGCAGGTTGTTTGTCAGTCTGTCTGTAAGTAGAGGTGCCAGTTCCTGCAATCATCTCCATGCTGTACATAGCTCACTGTATAGCATGTATGACAAACTATTTATATATGGTCTGGCATTGTATAGTATACAGTCTGTGTATAAGGACTGGCACTATACAGTATAGGAGGGACAGTCCCTGTTTGACACCCAAATCCCTCTGCTCCTCTATTTAGGAGATCACACGGTGTGGTGTATATACAGTAGGCTGACCAGACCTCACCTTTAACCGGGGACACATAGGAAATAAGCATATTTCAGGAGTGCACCAAAATCAAAGCAGCCCTGCAGTATGCATTTTTCATATGTGTCACTGGTTAAAGGTGAGGTCTGGTCAGCCTAATGTACAAGTGTATCAGATTGCTCCACATCAGTAAAACCCACGGTAATGTGGGTATAAACTTCTGTATATATCTGTTAAATTAGTCTGTGTAAAAAAATACTTTCATCTTCTTCTAAATCATTCACTTACAGAAAGAGTAACTTAACCATTTCAGTGCCAGAGGAGATGCAATGCATTGCTTACCCCCTGGCACTCAAAGGGTTAAAAATTCTCTACAATGGTCTGGCACTGTATAGCAGTGGTTCTCAATCTGTGCCCTCAGTGGCTATTAACAGGCCAGGATTTTAGAATTTCCTTTTAAGAGCACAGGTGAGTTAATCAATATGACTGAGCCTCTGATCAACACACTTGTGTTCTAGCAGTGAAATTCCTAAGTCCTGGCCTGTTAGTGGCCACTGAGGGCATGGGCTGAGAACCTCTGCTGTATAGTATACAGTCTGCATGTGTCTGTGTATAAGGACTGGCACTATACAGTATAGGAGGGACAGTCCCTGTTTGACACCCAAATCCCTCTGCTCCTCTATTTAGGAGATCACATTGTGTGGTGTATATACCAGTGTATCAGATTGCTCCACATCAATAAAACCCACAGTAATGTGGGAATAAACTTCTGTATATATCTGTTAAATTAGTCTGTGTAAAAAAAATACTTTCATCTTCTTCTAAATCATTCACTTACAGAAAGAGTAACTTAACCATTTCAATGCCAGAGGGGATGCAATGCATTGCTTACCCCCTGGCACTCAAAGGGTTAAAAATTCTCTAAAATACACCACCAGCCACGCCCCCAGTAACACCACCGAAAACACAAGTGTCCCTCTTTGGCCATATGAAATGTTGGGAGGTATGTTACTTACACTGCTCACACTGTATGTATTTATGTCCTGATTTGCAGCTGTGTGTCACTGTTTGTGTTGTCAGTGCATGTGTGTGTATATGTGTGTGTTGCATGTGTCTCTGTCTATCACTGTGTGTACCTTTCTGACACGTACACCCTACGCTATAATTCACTATCATAACATTTATTTAAAAAAAAAAGAAACATTTCCTGCATAACATGACGGGCAACGCCGTCCCAAACTGCTAGTATATATATAAATAAATGAAAGGATCGAGGCACTCACGGGACTTTCACCATAAAGAGAGTTACATTTATTGCTATAAGATGGACGCTTTTGCATGAGGGTTTAAGAGTGGGTTGTTGTCAATGTACACTTGTCTTGAGGAAGGCCAGCTGAGCCTGGCCGAAACGTCGATCTTACAGCAATAAATGTAACTTTGTTTTTGGTGAAAGTCCCGTGAGTGCCTCGATCCTTTCATTTATTTACTCAATGCCTGTTGATGGCACCCGGGCGTCTGTCTTCTTAATTGTGAGTGCTTCCATCCTGCATTGCGTATATATATATATATATATATATATATATATATATATATATATATATATATATATATATATATACCTCCCAAGTGTCCCACTGCATTGCATATCCCTCTGGTGTATTTGTACACTTGCCCCCTTTGTCTATCTCTGAAAGATATTTAGCGCTGAGTGCCACTTAGTAGACATATCAAAATTATTTTTGCATTTTTGGCTCAGACAATAGTCTACATCTCTGATAGATTTCAAAGACTTCAGATTGGTAATAAAAAAAAATCATTGGGTTTTGTGCATCCTAACAAAAGCTTTTCTATAATCATTGTGTCCTTGGCATGAGTCAAAACAGTTGTTTCCTGTTTACTAATACATAACAAAGTCTTGTTTTTTCTCTTTCCATCTGACAGACTGAAAGGCCCTGCGCTCTTCAAAAGGAGATCAAACAATCAAACGAAAAAAAGAGATTATTCAGCTAGAAAGATAATTAAACCTAAGCTGTCAGCCCCCACGGGCTATGTTTGCCCATTCCGAGCTAAACCTGGAAGTTGAAGTGAGATAGATTTGACAATGTTTCAAGCCAGATGTAACAATCTGCTTCTCAGTGATGTTGTAATAAAAACAGTGCCTGGGCTCACTCCTCTTTAAAAGGAATAGTGACCGTCAGGACCGAGTTTACATTCCAGGCACACCTAGGCAAGGCACTGTAGGTACCTTTAGCTCCACCCATGACCACACCCCACTCCTCACATGACCGCATACCTGTCCCATCCACTGTTTCCTGACACAGAAAATATCCTTGCTCTATAACAAGCAAGAACAAAAATACTTTAACCGCTTGGTTTCTAGAGAGATCTCTGTCGTGTTGCACTGCAAAGTGTTGGAGATCCCAAGCATCCAGAGAGTTAAAGGGATAGTAATGTTTCACAAAAATGGCAGCTCCAATTAATTTTCATAGTATTTGAGCCATAGAGAGTGTTAATTCAATACTGTCAGAGTTGTAGTTCAAGAGTAATTGAATGATAAAGTTTCCCCCTCCCGCCCCTTTTACCTAGTGTAATACACCTCCCCTCAGATGTGGAATCTGGTCCATAGACCAGATAGCTCACAGCAAGGAACAATCTTCTTACTGTGAGAACAATGAAAGCCCTGCCCCCCTTGGCAGATTTTTCAGGTTTTTACATTATCTTAATTGAAGATTGTCCCTCTCTGCAGTCCACCTGGACACACCCTACTGCTCTGAGCTGAGAATTGTTACATCAGTAAAAGGGGCGGGAGGGGGATACTTGGTAATTCAATTACTCTTGAACTACAACTCTGACAGATTTGAAATAACACTCTCCATGGCTCAAATACTATGAAGATTAATTAGAGTTTATTATGAAACATTACTATCCCTTTAAATAACAGCATGTAAAAGTGTATAAAAGTGATGCAGAGACATTAACATTGCTCTGACTACACTCAGAGGGATAGTAATGTCAGAAAAAAAGTATTAACTATATGGTAGATACAATTAAAAGAGAGTACTTGTACTTATTTGTATCTCTCAAACCATTTTGGTTTGAGAGATATATAAAAAATAAAGTTCTCCGCTCCCTCCCCTTTCTGGTTGGCAAGCTATAAAGCTGTCAGAAGGAGATTCTGGTTGCTTGACCAGACGTGGCTCTTCAGCATCGCCAATATAACGATATCTAAAGATAAATACTTCAACTACAACTTGTGCTTGCAAACCAGGGACCACCTGCCTACGAGAGAGTATCACCTGTGCCAATAACTGAAGCCCTGATGTCATTCAACCAAAACTACCGAGTTCTTGGTTTTTGTAACATGAAGTCTCTTTATTTATTCATAACTGACTTTTAGCTAATTAGACTTTATTCTTGAGCAGTGTTTATCAATTGATTCAAGTAGATAGCCAGTGGCGTAACTATAGGGGTCGCACCTGCGACCGGGCCCGTCGCTCCAGGGGGCCCGGCCGCCCCCTGCGACCCCTCTTCCTGCCGTCCGCGATCTCCTTCTGGCACTGTAGTAATGCAGAGCGCTGGGAGATGACATCATCTCCCAGCGCTCTGTATTACTGAAGAGGACCGCACGGGAGATCAACACACCTCTTCGGGCTCCTGCCACTCCAGGGAGGTAGGAGATAAGGGCATTTTGGAGAGGGCAAATATAGTCGAGGGGGTCGAATGTGGTCCGGGGGGGGGGCCCATGGCGCTTCTTGCACCAGGGCCCGGAGGCTTCAAGTTACGCCTCTGTAGATAGCATATCGGTCGTTACCCTATAGGAAGGTTCCAGTTTGACCTGCTGATTAATTTCTAGTTATGATCTAGACTGGCAAATATGTATTTGTCATAAGTGAATGCATATACTTTATAAGAAACCGTTCCCTACACTATTTTTTTCTTTAGTGGGGGATGCTTATCTAATAACTAGTGATGAGCGAGCACCCCAATGCTCGGATGTTCGGGTGCTCTGACCGAGCACCCCCCGAGGCTCGAGTGCTCGGCCGAGCATCCGAGCCCCATTGAAGTCAATGGGAGGACTCGAGCATTACACCAGGCACCCCCTGCTCTGATGAGGGGAGGGTGCCTGGTCCATAGGAAAAGGGCAGAAAAAGATGGAAACACTACAGAAATGGTTCAGGGACAGCATAGGGAGGATGTCTGGATGCACCTTGGACTCCAACATCGCTGCTGGGAACGATCTTTCGCCCGTAGTACGCCATTTTTACAGACTGACCATAAAACACACAAAAAGGAAAATAAAAACGACTTTAGGCGAAAAATTGTTACCAAACAATATTTGCTGTATATTTACTTGTATATCATCTGCAAATTCTCCCAAAAATTTCCTTGATTTTCAGAACTGAGGCCATGATTAAGAGGGAAACGTGCGCAGAGGCAAATTATCCCAAAAATTTCCTTGATTTTCAGAACTGAGGCCATGATTAAGAGGGAAACGTGCGCAGAGGCAAATTCTCCCAAAAATTTCCTTGATTTTCAGAACTGAGGCCATGATTAAGAGGGAAACGTGCGCAGAGGCAAATTCTCCCAAAAATTTCCTTGATTTTCAGAACTGAGGCCATGATTAAGATGGAAACGTGCGCTGAGCTGACCATCTAAAACATTATGGGTGAGGGTCTGCTGCAGAGCTGACCATCCTAAACATTATATGCGAAGGCCCGCTAGTGAGCTGACGCTATAAAACATTATATGAGAGGGCCCGCTAGAGAGCTGACCCAATAAAACATTATATGAGAAGGCCCGCTGGTGAGCTGACCTATATAAAAATTGTCAAACAGGGCCCGCTGGTGAGCTGGCCCTATATAAAAATTATATCACAGGGCCCGCTGGTGAGCTGGCCCTATATAAAAATTATATCCCAGGGCACGCTGGTGAGCTGGCCCTATATAAAAATTATATCCCAGGGCATATGGAAGAGGAGGAGGAGGATGAGAAGATTAAGAGTCAACCATATACCCGTTTTTTGGGTGGAAGGGGTGAATGGGAATACAGAGTATTCCCATCATTGTAAATAACATATATAAAGTGAGTTTATGTTCCCCCGGGGCTTTCCTCCAGTGGAGTGGAGAAGTCAGGGGAAATCCAGGCCTTGTTCATTTTTATAAGTGTCAACCTATCAGCATTGTCGGTGGAAAGGCGGATACGCTTATCTGTTATGATGCCACCAGCAGCACTAAATACCCGCTCAGACAGAACGCTGGCGGCAGGGCAGGCCAGCACCTCCAAGGCGTAGAGTGCCAGTTCATACCACGTGTCCAGCTTGGACACCCAGTAGTTGTAAGGCACAGAGGGATCATTGAGGACGCTGACACGGTCTGCTACGTACTCCTTCACCATCTTCCAAAACTTTTCCCTCCTTGTGACACTAGGCTGCGCATCAGGGTGAGGGTGCTGGCGGGGTGTCATGAAGGTGTCCCACGCCTTGGAGAGTGTTGCCCTGCCTTTGTCGGAACTGCTGTGTGCTCCCCTTTTCTCCCCTTCTCGGTTGGCCAAGGTAGCACGTACTCTGCCGCCAGCGTTGTCAGATGGAAAATTTTGGAGCAATTTTTCGACAAGAACCTTCTGGTATTGCAACATTTTGCTTGTCCTCTCCACCGGAGGAATGAGAGATGAGAAATTCTCTTTGTAGCGGGGGTCCAGAAGGGTGAACACCCAGTAATCCGTGTTGTCTAAAATGCGTACAACGCGTGGGTCACGGGAAAGGCAGCCTAACATAAAGTCAGCCATGTGTGCCAGAGTACCAACAGTCAAGATTTCGCTGTCCTCACCAGGAGGATGACTCTCAATCTCCTCATCCTCTTCCTCCTCTTCTGCCCACCCACGCTGAAGAGATGGAACTAAAGTTCCATGGCTACCCTCTGTAGCGGAGGCAACCGTGTCTTCCTCCTCCTCCTCCTCCTCCTCCTCCGCCTCCTCCAATTGTCGCTGAGAAGACGAAGTGAGGGTGCTCTGGCTATCACCTTGTGTAAGCTCTTCCTCCCCCATTTCCACCTCTTCCACATGCAAAGCGTCGGTTTTAATTGTGAGCAGCGAGCGTTTCAGTAGACACAGAAGTGGGATGGTTACACTGATAATAGCGTTATCGCCGCTCACCATCTGTGTCGATTCCTCAAAATTGCGTAAAACCTCACAGAGGTCTGACATCCATTCCCACTCCTCACTTCTGATTACAGGAAGTTGAACGGAGAGGCGACGACCGTGTAACAGCTGGTACTCCACTACTGCCCTCTGCTGCTCACAAAGCCGGGCCAACATGTGGAAGGTGGAGTTCCAGCGCGTGCTCACGTCACACAGCAGCCGGTGAGCTGGCAATTGTAAGCGCTGCTGCAGCTTCAACAGGCCGGCTGAAGCTGTTGATGACTTACGGAAATGTGCACACACGCGGCGCACCTTGGTCAAGAGATCATGCACATTGGGGTAGGTTTTTAGAAATCGCTGCACCACTAAATTAAATACATGCGCTAGGCATGGTACGTGTGTGAGCTTGCCGAGCTCCAAAGCCGCCACCAAGTTACGCCCATTATCACACACAACCATGCCTGCTTGCAGGTTGAGTGGCGAGAGCCACTGCTCGGTCTGGTGACTAATCCCCTGCAACAGCTCTGAGGCCGTGTGCTGTTTGTCCCCAAGGCAGATCAGCTTCAGCACGGCCTGTTGACGCTTCCCCACTGCAGTGCTACACTGCTTCCAGCTACTGGCTGATGGGGGAGTGGCGGTGTGTGTAGAGAATTCGGAGGTGGAAACGGAGGAGGAGGAGCCAATAACGTAGGTGCTGGTGGAAACCCTGATGGAGGTAGGGCCCGCAATCCTCGGCGTGGGTAGCACCCGTGCCATCCCAGGGTCCGAGTCGCTCCCAGCCTCCACGACATTCACCCAGTGTGCCGTCAGGGAAATGTAGCGTCCCTGGCCACAAGCACTTGTCCATGTGTCAGTCGTTAAGTGGACCTTCCCAGTAACTGCGTTGGTCAGGGCACGGGTGATGTTACGGGACACATGGTGGTGTAATGCGGGGATGGCACACCGGGAAAAGTAGTGGCGGCTGGGGACCGCGTACCGAGGGACAGCTGCTGCCATCAGGCTGCGGAAGGACTCAGTGTCCACAAGCCTAAATGGCAGCATTTCGATGGCCAGTAATTTTGAAAGGTGTGAGGTTAGTGCTATGGCCTGTGGGTGGCTGGGTACTTTCTCTTGCGCTCAAATGCCTGGGGTAACGACATTTGGACGCTGTGCTGGGACAGGGAAGTGGATGTGGTCGCTGATGGTGCTTCAGATGCTACAGGTGCAGGGCGGGAGGTATGCGGGCCTGCGCCTTCGACAGGCGATTGGCCGGCACCGAAAACAGGGGAAGAGGAGGCAGTGGTGTGGCCTGCAGACACAGATGGGCGATCCAGGCGTTCCTCCCACTTACTACGGTGCTTGGATGCCATGTGTCGGATCATGCTGGTGGTGGTGAGGTTTCTAGTGTTCATGCCTCGGCTCATTCTGGTGTGGCACAGGTTGCAAACTACAATTCTTTTGTCGTCCGCACTTTCCTTAAAAAAACGCCATACCGCGGAACACCTACCCCTTGGCAAGGTAGATTTACGCAAGGGGGTGCTCCGTGGAACATTTGCGGGCCGGTTTGGTGCGGTCCGCCTTCTTTCTGTAGCCACACCACTGCCTCTTCCAGCCTGTTGCGGTGCTGCAGATGGCTCACCCTCAGGACTGCTGTCATCGCTCGGCTCTACACCTTCCCAGGTGGGGTCAGTCACCTCATCGTCCACCAAGTCCTCCTCCACTTCCTCACTCTGATCATCCTCCTCAAGTCTTGATCCCACCACATACTCAGTCATTGACAACTGTATAACATTCTCCTCAACAAGGTCTTGAGACGGAAATAGTGGTTGATTTAATGGCAACTGTGTCTCATCATCATCATCATCATCCACTACTTCCTTTGACCTTAAATGCCGTTCACATCTGTCATCTTCTTGAGATTGGGTAGCCTCTAGAGGTTGTGAATCAGGGCACAAGATGTCATGTTCCTCTGCAAGCGTGCTTGGAGAGAGGGTCAAATGAAGGATTGGTGATGAGACGAGCTCCTCACTATATCCCAGTGTGGGATCACTTCTTTGACCAGACCATGTATGGTGGGAGGAAGGATGATCAGAGTGAGAATTATGTTGACCAGACTCTTGGCTACTGAGAGTGGACTTGGTGGAAGACAGGGTGGTGCTTAACCGACTGGAAGCAGTATCAGCTGTCATCCAACCGACCACCTGTTCGCAGTGGTCGGACCTCGAGAGTGATGTCCTGCGACGCCCTGTAAAATTACACATGAAGCTAGGTATGGTGGATGTCTTTCTTTCTTGTGCTCTGGCACCAGGCACAGTTTCTCCGCGTCCTGACCCGCGCCCTGAACTTTCAGGATCACGTCCATTTCCCCATCCCTTTTTACCCGCCATCTTCATCTTACACAGAATATGTGACTTTAATATTTGAGTTTGAAAACTTAACAGTATTTCTTATTATTCTGCAACTCTGCAGAGTACACAGAATAGGCTGTTAAACGGCGGTGAAACACACTGAATGGAATATGTGACTTTAATATTTGAGTTTGAAAACTTAACAGTATTTCTTATTATTCTGCAACTCTGCAGAGTACACAGAATAGGCTGTTAAACGGCGGTGAAACACACTGAATGGAATATGTGACTTTAATATTTGAGTTTGAAAACTTAACAGTATTTCTTATTATTCTGCAACTCTGCAGAGTACACAGAATAGGCTGTTAAACGGCGGTGAAACACACTGAATGGAATATGTGACTTTAATATTTGAGTTTGAAAACTTAACAGTATTTCTTATTATTCTGCAACTCTGCAGAGTACACAGAATAGGCTGTTAAACGGCGGTGAAACACACTGAATGGAATATGTGACTTTAATATTTGAGTTTGAAAACTTAACAGTATTTCTTATTATTCTGCAACTGTACAGAGTACACAGAATAGGCTGTTAAACGGCGGTGAAACACACTGAATGGAATATGTGACTTTAATATTTGAGTTTGAAAACTTAACAGTATTTCTTATTATTCTGCAACTGTACAGAGTACACAGAATAGGCTGTTAAACGGCGGTGAAACACACTGAATGGAATATGTGACTTTAATATTTGAGTTTGAAAACTTAACAGTATTTCTTATTATTCTGCAACTGTACAGAGTACACAGAATAGGCTGTTAAACGGCGGTGAAACACACTGAATGGAATATGTGACTTTAATATTTGAGTTTGAAAACTTAACAGTATTTCTTATTATTCTGCAACTGTACAGAGTACACAGAATAGGCTGTTAAACGGCGGTGAAACACACTGAATGGAATATGTGACTTTAATATTTGAGTTTGAAAACTTAACAGTATTTCTTATTATTCTGCAACTCTGCAGAGTACACAGAATAGGCTGTTAAACGGCGGTGAAACACACTGAATGGAATATGTGACTTTAATATTTGAGTTTGAAAACTTAACAGTATTTCTTATTATTCTGCAACTGTACAGAGTACACAGAATAGGCTGTTAAACGGCGGTGAAACACACTGAATGGAATATGTGACTTTAATATTTGAGTTTGAAAACTTAACAGTATTTCTTATTATTCTGCAACTCTGCAGAGTACACAGAATAGGCTGTTAAACGGCGGTGAAACACACTGAATGGAATATGTGACTTTAATATTTGAGTTTGAAAACTTAACAGTATTTCTTATTATTCTGCAACTCTGCAGAGTACACAGAATAGGCTGTTAAACGGCGGTGAAACACACTGAATGGAATATGTGACTTTAATATTTGAGTTTGAAAACTTAACAGTATTTCTTATTATTCTGCAACTGTACAGAGTACACAGAATAGGCTGTTAAACGGTGGTGAAACACACTGAATGGAATATGTGACTTTAATATTTGAGTTTGAAAACTTAACAGTATTTCTTATTATTCTGCAACTCTGCAGAGTACACAGAAAAGGCTGCTAAACTGCGGTGAAACACACTGAATGGAATATGTGACTTTGATATTTTAGTTTGAAGACTTAACAGTATTTCTTCCTATTCTGCAACTCTGCACAGTACACAGAATAGGCTGCTAAACTGCGGCGAAGCACACTGAATGGAATATGTGACTTTGATATTTTAGTTTGAAGACTTAACAGTATTTCTTATTATTCTGCAACTGTACAGAGTACACAGAATAGGCTGTTAAACGGCGGTGAAACACACTGAATGGAATATGTGACTTTAATATTTGAGTTTGAAAACTTAACAGTATTTCTTATTATTCTGCAACTCTGCAGAGTACACAGAAAAGGCTGCTAAACTGCGGTGAAACACACTGAATGGAATATGTGACTTTGATATTTTAGTTTGAAGACTTAACAGTATTTCTTCCTATTCTGCAACTCTGCACAGTACACAGAATAGGCTGCTAAACTGCGGCGAAGCACACTGAATGGAATATGTGACTTTGATATTTTAGTTTGAAGACTTAACAGTATTTCTTCCTATTCTGCAACTCTGCACAGTACACAGAATAGGCTGCTAAACTGCGGCGAAGCACACTGAATGGAATATGTGACTTTGATATTTTAGTTTGAAGACTTAACAGTATTTCTTCCTATTCTGCAACTCTGCACAGTACACAGAATGTGCTGCTAAACTGCGGCGAAGCACACTGAATGGAATATGTGACTTTGATATTTTAGTTTGAAGACTTAACAGTATTTCTTCCTATTCTGCAACTCTGCACAGTACTCAGAATGTGCTGCTAAACTGCGGCGACGCACACTGAATGGAATACGTGACTTTGATATTTTAGTTTGAAGACTTAACAGAATGTGCTCTAATCTGCAACTTTGCACACTAAACAGAATGTGCTCTAATCTGCAACTTTGCACACTAAACAGAATGTGCTCTAATCTGCAACTGTGCACACTAAACAGAATGTGCTCTAATCTGCAACTTTTCACACTAAACAGAATATTTTTTTTTTTTTTTTTTTTGTTTTTTTCCCCCCACACAAAATAACCTGCTGCCCCCACACACAGTAGTCCTAAAAAGGACTTTTGGTTCTTTTTTGTCACAATTTTTTTTTTCCTCCCTACACTGCCTTTCCCTTCCTATCCTCAGCTCTCCCTGGCTCAGACTGAGCCGAACTCGATGGTCAGGTGCTATACAGCACCTGACCACGGGTTCTGGCCAGCCAATCAGTGTAATGCCAGCAGCCAACATGGCTGCTGGCATTACACCGATGTCAGAGCCTCCCTGCACGTTTATTGGCTGCGCAGCAGCCGCAAAACGTGCGGGGAGGAGACCCGAACATGGCGGGCGAGCACATGCGGTACTCGTACGAGTACCGCCATGTGCCGAGCAGAGCGATGCTCGAGCCGATCCGAGCATCGGCCGAGCATGCTCGCTCAACACTACTAATAACCAATATTTGTGTATGACTACATTGAATTATATGGTTCCCTCACTCATGGATAAAGTATTATGTTTATTTTTCTGTAAACAGTGTTTCCATAGTGATTTGGATTACGAGGCATTGTGCAGGGTTAGTATTAGTAATCGTATATTTACTAAACGCGAATGTCTAGTGTGTGTGTGAAACCATCTAAGATCATTGGTTTTAGCTTAATACATGCACCTTTTTTATTGTATTTAAGGAGGATTGGTCTACATTGATTTCAAGCCTATGATTATTTTCCCGAAAAGCATAAGGCAGGTCATGTCCTATAATCATTACTTCATTTTCATGTGATATGGCCATCTATTTTGATATAATATTTAAAGGGATAGTGATACTTGCAAAGATGAGAGATGATAGCGCTCAAAGTTCCCCCCTCCCTCCCCCTTCCCTGGCTGAACGCTGACTGCAGGGGAAGCTGTCGTACGACAGTCTTATGTGCATCAGGTCGTTCCGCAGCTGAACCAAGATCGCTTTTATAAAAAAGAATTATTTCACTGAAACGGTCTTCTACGTGTGCTTGGTTTGCAGTGTGCTTGGTTTGTGTTTGGTTTGCAAGCACACGTAGAAGGCAGTTTTAGTGAAAGATTTATTTTTTATAAACGCAATCTCAGCAATGCTGCAGAGCCGCCTGATGCAAGTAATACCGGATATCCCTGCAGTCAGCGTTCAGTCAGGGAAGAGGGAGGAAGGGGGGAACTTTGAGCGCTATCATCTCTCAAACCATAAGGGTTTGAGAGATGACACTGGGGGCAATAAGTTTGTTTTTAACAAACCTACAATATAGGGATTAGTAATTTGCAAGTATTACTATCCCTTTAAATAAAAGATGTTTTTAAAATCTATGAACTGACTGGCTTGCGATTCGGTGGATTCATAGAGCTCTCCATTCCTGTGTCTTCATGTAATGCTGAATTATTTGCTGACACTTTCGTTATAACTCCCAGCAGCAGAGCTATGCGTTATGTAAACCTCTGGCACTCAAAGGGTTAAACCTTTTTTTTACTCATGTTTATTAAGGCCAAAAAATTTTTTTGTAGCTGGAAACAGTGGATGGGACTGGGGTCATGTGATGGTGGGGGTGTGGTCATAGGCGGAGCTAAGGAGCTCCTAGAGTGACTTCACAAGGGGAGCCTGGGATGTAAATCCGCCCCTGATCCTCAACTCTGCATTCTCCAAATCTTCTGGGCTGCGTTTGAGGTGCACCCACTGGGATGAGGAGGGAGGAAAAGAAGGCAGTGAGAGCCTTCTGGGTTGCAATATTGATTACCTATGTTGATGGAATAGGTGACTGATAATAATGGGAGCGGGTACATTATACCTCCCAACAAGGTCTGATTCCCTTTTGAAATAAAGGTTTGTAGGGAGGGAGGGGGAAGAAGTGTGCCCAAAGTAAGCACTAAGTCCTTGTTTTTGTGCAAATTGTTTTTCTGTGGATGCATTCTGTACATCTTTGGCATTCAGGGTTAACATTACCGTGTGTGGTAAACAGAGTCTGAGGTCCTGCTGGCAACTGTCATGTCTGCCTCCATGGATATGACATCCAGGATTAAATGAACATCTTTTCTCTTGAGCTAAGCAGCAAGGGCAAAATTCATAGTGGCCATTAGGATATTCTGGTCAAAGTAAGGTATGTGTGGGGTTATTATTAGAAAGTGTTAGTTCTCCTTTAAATCAACGCAAGTTATAGGTAGACTTTAAAATCCTATGAAGACCACAGGGATGCGCAACACAATGCATTGCACTAATTCCTGGAAACGTGCTCATCTTGAGCTCTCAGAGAGGACTCGTACTGCTGACAAGAAGATGCAAATGATGCAATTTGCATCATAAAGGGGGTGGGGCTGAATAGGTGGGTGGGGCTTCAATATATTTGAGTCATAACGTGGGTGGGAAGTAGGTGGGAAGTGGGCAGAACAGGGTGGGAAGGTGGAAAAGTAGGTGGGAAGTGGGAGGAACAGGGTGGGAAGGAGAAAAAGTGGGCAAAATAAGGTGGGAAGGAGGAGAAGTGGGAGTAATGGTAGAAAGGAGGAGAAGTATGTGGGAAGTTGGAGGAACAGAGTGGGAAAGAGAAGTGGGTGGGAAGTGGGCAGAACAGGGTAGGAAGGAGAAGAAGTAGGTTGGAAGTGGGAGGAACAGAGTGGGAAAGAGAAGTGGGTGGGAAGTTGGAAGAACAGGGTAGGAAGGAGAAGAAGTAGGTTGGAAGTGGGAGGAACAGAGTGGGAAGGAGAAGTGGGTGGGAAGTGGGCAGAACAGGGTAGGAAGGAGGAGAAGTAGGTTGGAAGTGGGAGGAACAGAGTGGGAAGGAGAAGTGGGTGGGAAGTGGGCAGAACAGGGTAGGAAGGAGGAGAAGTAGGTTGGAAGTGGGAGGAACAGAGTGGGAAGGAGGAGAAGTGGGAGTAACAGGAAAGAAAGGAGGAGAAGTGGGTGTGAAGTGGAAGGAACAGTGTGAGAAGGAGGACATGTGGGCAGGAAGTAAAGGGAACAGGGTGGGAAGGAGAAGAAACTCACCACCACCACCACCAGAGAATCAACCTTTCTCCCCAGAGATGCAGTAATTCATTCTGAAAACCAGAGTCTCCAGAGCAGATCTGGAAAGAGTTCCCAGGCATTGTAATAATAACCCTATGGTCCTCAAGAAATTAATTTGATAGCTTTACTCTAGTGAAAAACCATAGAAGAGGTCTGGCAGCTCCCAGACTAAAAGAAATGTACCAGGGTTGAACCCTCGCCCACCCTGACCCCTCTGCAGTACTGCTGCACTTAGATTTCTCGCTATCTCCGTGGCAAAACAACACTAAGCCTCTCTCTTGAAAACAAGGAAGCTTTTTATAAAATCAATATTAGAAGCCAGAGCACTCAATCACACTCAATATGAAACTGCCAAAACAATTTTATCCACTGATCCATCCAATAAATGTAACCTAAAATTGTTTAATTTAGCTGGCACAGGGTATTTATTCACAACAGCGAGGTCCGTGGATAACAGATAATATACACTGCAGACAGATCAAAAGATTATTAGTGTTAGCGTTCCATTGGGGACCTGGTAGCTTCAGGCTGATTCGTATACAGGTAATCACATATGTACCCTGCATGCAGAATAGTGATGAGGAAGGGGAGATCATTCTGAGACTGAGCACATGACTCCTGATAACTTAACCTCTTCTCTAGCAAAGGTGTCATATATTGGGCATTACGTAAAAAAGAAAATGGAGAAATTGTGAAAAAAAAAATGCCTAATGATTTAAAAGGAAAAGTAACCTTTTATTTTGGTTTTAACCTTTTGTGTAGCAGAGAGGTATCTCTCTGGCACTCAAATGGTAAAAGAGTCTGCTAGCTCATAATATAAGTCAAATTTAATATACATTTTACTATTTTAGTAATTTTTCCTTTTCTTCTGTCCAGGGAGCTTACTGTCAGGGGCGTAAAAGTTTAAAAAATATAGGTGAAGATAATAAAAAACAAAAGTACAGACAATTTCACTTTACATATTCAATACTTCCAGAAAATGTAATAAAGGGTCACTATCCCTTTACATTGAGGTTTTAAACAAGCAGAATAGTACTGCTTTTAGGAGACTTTCATTCAAAAGTAATTACTGGTCAAATTTATTTTTTGCATTTTCAATTGTGGCCACTAGGTGGACCTGTTGTTACCAGAATATTTTTTTTTAAAAAGTTTGTTTGATCTGTATTGAATTTTGAATGTAAAATCCCCCCATTAGTTTGGACAACGTCTGCTCAACAAGAAATGTCCTATTTCACTGCAAAATCTTGTGGCTCCGTTAACCAACTGAATGCTAAAGAGGTCTTACTCTTGAACTACAACTCTGACAGTATTGAATAAACACTCTCCACGGCCCAAATACTATGAAGATTAATTGGAGCTGTTTTTATTGTGAAACATTACTATCCCTTTAAAGCGGAACTACCAACTGAACACAATTTTAGCTTAAATAACTCCCCATCTGGCGACTAGTTGCTTAGTGGCTCTAGTTGCCAAAATGATTACCTTGACAAATAGATTTAGCCTTTTTTTCCTGGGCTGACAGCATCACGGAACACGGACATCTTGCCATAATGACGTCCGCGCGCCTGCGCTGTCAGTCCCAGCTGGGTCTAGGAGGCGTTGATAGGAGCCGCCCGGCTCCAAAAGGGACTGACAGCGCAGGCGTGCGGACATCATTATGACAGTATGTCAGTGTTCCATGTTGCTGTCAGCCCGTTAAGAAAGGCTAAATCTATTTGTCAAGGTAATAATTCTGGCGACTAGCCTACTAAGCAGCTAGTCGCCAGATGGGGAGTTATTTAAGCTAAAGTTGTGTTCAGGTGGTAGTTCCGCTTTAAGTTAAAGGGTAATTGAGGAATGAATGAAACATCTCCGGGTCAGAGAAAGCAGAGAAAATTGACCAAAATGTATGTTATGTGAAGTGCTAAGGGTTAATATCCTAAAGATCTCGGTCAGCTCATTTTGAAACTGTCATTAGAATTTAGGGCTATAAAGGGATAATAGCACCAAAAGATGAAGGCGTCTCTATAATCGGTATCATCTGTAAGGTTGCCACTTCATCCTTTTAAAACTAAACATATAAGAAGAAATTTTCTCCATTTTTTCAATGGGTAGAAAGTTTCCACCCATTGATTTATGTTGTTTTCGCATTTCTGCTTTAAAAGTGTAATGCAGTTGTGGAAGGCAGACACAATAGAAGCAGCTACAGAGCGAGATAGACATGCTGTGCTGTTCTCTTGTGATATTTTGGCAAAATTGAGGCAGGAGAGGCTCATAGTGACTCCTATCACTAAGAGCAGCAAAAAGAGGAACTGGAAGGACCCTTATTATGTGTCCACTGAATCTGAGGAGGAAATGACTAGCAGTACTGAACCAATGCTGTCCAGTCCCCCTAAATCACCCCAAGGAATTTAATGGGAAGGGAAAGAGAAAAGGGAATGGGGAGGAAGGGAGAAAAGGGAATGGGAAGGGAGGGAGAAAAGGGAATGGGAAGGGAGGGAGAAAAGGATAGTACTAGTGAGAGCAGGACAGGTCAGTTACCTGTGCCTGCTACAAGACGTGCTGCCCCTGCTGCCAGTGCCACCACTGCTGTACCTGCTGCCACCAGTGCTGTACCTGCAACCACCATTGCTGTACCTGCTGCCAGACGTGCTGCCCCTGCTGCCACTAGTGCTGTACCTTCTGCCAGTGCTGAACCTGCTGCCACCAATACTTTGCCTGCTGCTAGTGTTTCTTGTAGTACTCAGGGGGGAAGGAGAAAATGATGCCAAGTGTGACAGCAGGGACCCTAAATCACACTTGCCATTCCCAAGCAGTCCTGCCGCTGCTCGTACTATTGCTACTAAGGTCCAGCAGCTTGTTAGTGTTAGGAGTGAAGGAGGGGGGAAATCAACGATATCTTCATATTATTAGTGACTGTGAGACTGAGGAGGAAGACTCTGCAGCTGAACTTGATGTGGTTGGTGTTAGTAGTAGCAGTAATGGTGAAGCAGCTGGAGTGATAGGGGAAACACTTGAGAGCGCCCAGGCTAGTGGTCAAGGGAGCCCACACCATTCCTCTGGCTCTGGGAGTCCTCCTCACCTTACCTTCACTACAGTGTCCAGGTGGAACATGATCCTGAAGAGGCCAGAACTGGTGTTGGGGGAGGAGAGCAGGCTCAGAATTAATGCCACCAGCAGGAGCACAGATCAACTGCCTGTGCCTGCTGCTAGTCTGCCTTCTTCTTCAGGTCAAAAGGAAATGGCAAGTGTGACATTAGGGGACCCTCTGACACATTGCTCGTCACCTCCTCCAAGCAGCAGTGAGATGACTGGAATAGAGCAGCAGCACGTAGGGACTAGTGGGGGTGGTGATGATGATGCTGGAGAAGCTGGGGTGGAAGAGACATTGATGGCCTTTTTAGCAGAAACTGAGAAGGAATGGGAGGCACGGATGAGGATGGGCATTACCACCACCACTAGCAGTGAGATTTTGGAATTAGAGGAACTTGCAACTGCTCTAATTCCTTCTGATGCTGAGTTGCAAGGGCAGCAGGATGCTGAGGAGCAAGCTAGTGTGCCACAGACCACCATGGACACAGTGGGAATGGGGTCAACAAGCGATGCAGGACTTGGACAGGTTCCACTTGCCAGCAGTAGCAATACTCCTGATCCTAGTTGCAGTGCTAAATCTGAGGCAGTAGCAGCAACAGCAGCAACATTATCCGCTGCCACAGACAATGAAGGGGAATGTTGAGGACAAGAAGAAAGAGGCCATTCTTCTCTATCTGTTCCCTTCCCCCTGAAGTCATCATGGGTGTGGGACTATTTTCCTGTTGGGGCAGGCACAGTACAGTCATCAGCAATGGGACTGTGTACAATTTGTGACAATCCAGTGAGAAGAGGAAAGGAAGGAACACACCTAGGCACAAGCGCTCTGATATCACACATGAAACACAGACACCATGACATTTACGTCAAACATGTTAAAGCCAAACACCCCCCACAGAAATCAAGCACCGCTGTTGCTGTAACCCCTGACTCTCCAGGAAGGCAGCAAGAGGAGAGACGGCTATCAAAGAGGAAGAAGATTAGAGCAACCCAGGCAGAGACTGTAAGTTCCATGACAAGTGAAACAACTAGCTCACCATCACCTTCTAAGGTAATGCAATCTTCTGCCAATCCACCTCGTTCATCGTTACCTCCCCCACCAAATTATAGCCACTTTGTTGATGTTAGGATGTCCTAGTTCTTGTCCACATTGCAGTTGCTGATGAAAGCCACAATTCCTGCTCTCGAGGGAAAAATTTCTATTCTAATAACAACACACCCAAGATTTTTGAAGCGGGGCAGGTGGAGAAGAATTATTGGCCAACTTGTTCTTTTCTCCACATACACTGGGGGCTACTTATTGTGCTGCTACTGCCTCAGATGCATCACTGGAGCCAGTAGTGGCAAGTAGAACCTTCATCATCCATCTTACATGTTACTGCTGTTGTTGATCCCATTCTCTTTCAGCTGCCTAATCATCCTGCTGCTTAAACAAATCAGCAGCAGCAGTAGGAACAGCAGTTGTAACTCAGGACTCAGGAGGAGATTTCACAATAGCCAGTGGCCACTGGCTAACATGACCTGCTGGCACTAGGCCAGTAGGGCATTTTTATTTTTTTCTCAGGGCTTATGCTTTGAAAAAAAAAAAAAAAAAATAGTCCTACAAAAATTAAACAATTTTTGAGGGGTTTGTTTCTAAAAAGCCTAAGTCCTACAAATCAATATTTCCTCAGGGCTTGTGCCTCTAACAAGCCTAAGTCCTGCAAATCAATGTTTCCTCAGGGCTTGGGCCTCTAACAACAAATCTAACAAACAAATCCTCTACAAAATACACTATCAAGTCAAGTATCAGTCTACCCTAGTGGTAGCTTATGTCAGGGGGTTCCTGTCTCTATCATTTTACATCCAAATTTCTTATTTTATTTTTATTTTTTTATTACCTTTGCCCCCAATACCAGTCAAGAACCACCCCAAAACAACTTCCTTGCTACACTGATTCATTCCCCACCCACCAATACAGGCACCCTCCTCAGACCCCTTTTATACCATGTCTTATGGGTTGTCTTTTAATTTTATTTAGGATTTATTTTTTATTGACTGCCCCCTAATCCAAGTAAACAAACCCTCCAAAAAACACTGTTCAGCTGATTCTTTCCCCACTCCCCACCAACACAGGTATCCTCATGCCCCTTTTATACTGTGCCTTTGGGAAATAACATAATATTTGCTATTTGTTGTGTGTTACTTCTATGTTCCCATTGATTTCAATGGAATGAGCTAGGTGGAAAAAGCGGAAAATCAGCACTTTTCTAGGGAAATTTTTTGCCAATCGGAAAGTGCCATTTTTCACCGATTTTAGTTTGAGGCAGAAATTTTCGGTCATCCCTAGTCAGCAGCCACCAGCCAAGAATACCTGGGAACTTTCAAAATTAGGTGACCCTGAGATTTTATAGATATTAACCCTCAAAGTTCCCCTCAACTTAGGTTCTTGGTAAAATGCTCCTACTCACTCTAATGGAGAGGTGCTCTAATTGGTCCTCAAGGAACCACTGTCATGTGACATATTAGATATAGCACTGCTTGGACACACACTAGACAAACAGACTTATCCTTCTGCCTTCCTAGTACAAGTGGTACCAGTTTAGGGCCTTATAAAGCAGTTAATTGGAGCAGATTAGATAATAGGTGGAACTGAGCTGTCTCGACCTGAGAATTTGGCTCTTCCCCCTGAGACCCTGAGATTGGGGTCAAAATCCTGTGTCTCGGGGTCAAATCCTGAGAGATCCCAGGTATGCAGCCAAGACAGGAAACTGGTTTATTTTAAGGGGTTGTGGGAAAGTGCAGAACCATCCACCCCCCCTTGAATGTTGGCCCCCATCTTAGCTGAACCATTTTCTCCCCCCATAGTCACACCCTGGGCAGAGTCTGTAAACCTGTAAATTCTAGAACTCTGATGTCCCTCATATGACACGGAGTGACACTGTAGAGAATCTGGCATTTTTAAAATATATTTTACATTTATCACAATTGTCACTTGCCATTAATTTCAATTCCCTTTGTGCATCTGCTTAAAAAATAATTAGGATTTTATGCTGCAGTAAATATGCTTGTTCATCCATTAGGGCAAAGCAGAAGATTAATTGCATTACAATGGGAATCAGTGCAGCAATATTCAGAGCACCGGTTGTAATGGCAGAGCTGCTGCCCACAATACTTTGCTCTGATAAGCTTCAAAAGCAGGCGTAAATGGGAAAATAATTGAATCTCTGACAAGTAGCGCCATTCTTGTATTTATTTATATGCACTTGAACAGCACCAGTAACTCAACCAATAGGGACATGCTCCTAACACATTGTTTCTCAATAGTCACATTGTGTGTTCTAACACATATTCAATCTTCCTTTATCCGGTTTATGGGTAAAATGGGTCATTTTAACCAGTATGCAGCTGGTGAAGAATATAGCAAGCTTCCACAATGATTAATTAAATAAAGCTTAAAAAAACAGTATAAAACCATTTAATGGAGCAATAAACTTTTAACGAAACAAAAATATGCTAACCGTGATTTTCCTGATGTGTACTGCCGCTGCTGGAACATCTTCATTCAAGAGCTGTAAATTAAACAGCAATTTTCCGATTTGTTCACCAGGTGATGCTGTTGCAATCACTTAATATGTGAAGACATTGTCAGCTACCCAAGTGTAATATTAAAAACAGACTTCTGGACACTAGTGGGCGCTGTTGATAAAAAAAAAAAAAAAAAAAAAAGGTTTGAGCATTTACCCTTTGAGTGCCAGTGGGTAGTACATTTCATTGCGTTGTTGGAGTGTATAACCCCTGTCATTTGCAGGTTAATAACTTTTTAATTATTTGAGTAAAAGAAAACAATGTGTTGGATACCTCTCTGACACTCAACGGGTTAATAAAGAATTTACCCAGCATTGGGATTGCATTTGTTTAGTTTTACAGGAAAAACTCTGTATAAAGTTTTTTAATTCAGCAATAAAAGTGTACTGCTCCTTTAAGGCCATAGACATAAAATAAGGGCAGCAATTATGTAGCACCCCAGCTGCGCTGTAGGAAATAAGTAAAAATCCTCACTGATTTAAATCGGATTTTTAAAGGAATAGTAATGTTTTAAATTAAGTATATCTATGAGACTTCTTTATTGTAAATAGAACAGTTTGCGCTATACTTAGTACCTCACTTTTACATAGTTCTCAAGTGATTCAATATACACTAGTGGCCAAAAGTTTTGGGACACCACAATTTTTGCTACTTTTAGTTATTGCCATATAACTTGACAAAACACTTTAGAAAAACAGGTCAACATTGGGTATTTCTAAAATCAAGACAAATATTATAATCTATTTAGCAGGGATTTTTTTTTAGTGTTTGTAGATGTGTAAAATATTTTTAGTGCCAAATTAAAAAAAAAAAGTGCATTTGTTTCATCGTATTTTATAAATTGTTTTACAGGAAATTTTATGAAAATATTGGTATCTTTAGAAAGCCCATCTTATGGCAAGAAAAACAGTATCTATATATATAAAAGAAGACTTTGTGCCTGGCAAAACACACCCAGGGGCGGCAGTAAAAAGGATTACTGCTGCCATTGGGTGATTCTGTGGGAGTGTGATTTTTGGCCTGCCCCCACTATCCAGCCCGCCCACCACTATCTAAGGCTGAAAAAAAAAATGGCTGCCACACACTCCTACACCACAGACACATGCACATGCCCTCCCACACACACACACTAGCAGACACATACACACATATACACACACGCACGCTGAGGATGATGGGAACAATGTTCAAGCTACAGCTGGAAGGCCATGGTCCAATCTGTATTATGCAGCTTCTTCATTCGCTGTCTTTGAGCCTACACAGCTCTGCTAATTACTACAAGTGAACTGATTTCTAAACAATCAGCAGGAGGATACTGGCTTGCTGAGAAAGTGGAAACAACGGCAGAGAGGTGATCAGGCAGTGCAGAGCAAGGCTTCAGCTGAGCTGGTAAATGGCAGAGACATGGATGTGACTGTATTTATATATTGCACAAAGAGAGAGAAAGAGAGCAGGTTGTTTGTCAGTCTGTCTGTAAGTAGAGGTGCCAGTTCCTGCAATCATCTCCATGCTGTACATAGCTCACTGTATAGCATGTATGACAAACTATTTATATATGGTCTGGCATTGTATAGTATACAGTCTGTGTATAAGGACTGGCACTATACAGTATAGGAGGGACAGTCCCTGTTTGACACCCAAATCCCTCTGCTCCTCTATTTAGGAGATCACACGGTGTGGTGTATATACAGTAGGCTGACCAGACCTCACCTTTAACCGGGGACACATAGGAAATAAGCATATTTCAGGAGTGCACCAAAATCAAAGCAGCCCTGCAGTATGCATTTTTCATATGTGTCACTGGTTAAAGGTGAGGTCTGGTCAGCCTAATGTACAAGTGTATCAGATTGCTCCACATCAGTAAAACCCACGGTAATGTGGGTATAAACTTCTGTATATATCTGTTAAATTACTCTGTGTAAAAAAATACTTTCATCTTCTTCTAAATCATTCACTTACAGAAAGAGTAACTTAACCATTTCAGTGCCAGAGGAAATGCAATGCATTGCTTACCCCCTGGCACTCAAAGGGTTAAAAATTCTCTACAATGGTCTGGCACTGTATAGCAGTGGTTCTCAATCTGTGCCCTCAGTGGCTATTAACAGGCCAGGATTTTAGAATTTCCTTTTAAGAGCACAGGTGAGTTAATCAATATGACTGAGCCTCTGATCAACACACTTGTGTTCTAGCAGTGAAATTCCTAAGTCCTGGCCTGTTAGTGGCCACTGAGGGCATGGGCTGAGAACCTCTGCTGTATAGTATACAGTCTGCATGTGTCTGTGTATAAAGACTGGCACTATACAGTATAGGAGGGACAGTCCCTGTTTGACACCCAAATCCCTCTGCTCCTCTATTTAGGAGATCACATTGTGTGGTGTATATACCAGTGTATCAGATTGCTCCACATCAATAAAACCCACAGTAATGTGGGAATAAACTTCTGTATATATCTGTTAAATTAGTCTGTGTAAAAAAAATACTTTCATCTTCTTCTAAATCATTCACTTACAGAAAGAGTAACTTAACCATTTCAATGCCAGAGGGGATGCAATGCATTGCTTACCCCCTGGCACTCAAAGGGTTAAAAATTCTCTAAAATACACCACCAGCCACGCCCCCAGTAACACCACCGAAAACACAAGTGTCCCTCTTTGGCCATATGAAATGTTGGGAGGTGTGTTACTTACACTGCTCACACTGTATGTATGTATGTCCTGATTTGCAGCTGTGTGTCACTGTTTGTGTTGTCAGTGCATGTGTGTGTATATGTGTGTGTTGCATGTGTCTCTGTCTATCACTGTGTGTACCTTTCTGACACGTACACCCTATGCTATAATTCACTATCATAACATTTATTTAAAAAAAAAAGAAACATTTCCTGCATAACATGACGGGCAACGCCGTCCCAAACTGCTAGTATAATATACTAGTGTAAAACCCGTGTACACGCTCCAAGGTCTGGGTGATGTTAAGAGGCCAGTTCTGCTCTGCGTCCTGCTGCTGACCCAGTCATGCACTGTAGAGACTGCCCGAAAGCACAGAATGCTCCCAGCACAGAACTCCCAGCATTCTGTGTTCCCAGCATTCCTACACCTCCCAGCATTCCTACACCTCCCAGCATTCTGTGCTCCCAGCATTCTGTGCATTCAGGCAGTCTCTACTGCAGCTTCTGACAGACATCCTAGCGAATTATTATATAGGATGTGGGTACATTAAACGAGAAAGAGGAAAATTACAGCTAAACACAAACACAGTAGAGGTGTTAAAACAGAAGGACAATGGCCATTTAACACTTCTACTGTGTTTGTGTTTAGCTGTAATTTTCTCTCTAACCCATGTAATGTACCCACGTATATTATATACTGTTTTTCTTGCCATGAGATGGGCTTTCCAAAGATACCATTATTTTCATCAAATTTCTTGTAAAACAATTTATAAAATATGATGAAACAAATGTAATAAATGCACTTTTTTTGGCACTAAAAATGTTTTACACATCTATAAACGCAAAAAAACCTGTTCTAAATAGATTATAATATTTTTCTTGAGTTTAGAATGTTTACAATGTTGACATGTTTTTCTAATGGTTTTATAAAGTTATATGCCAATAACTAAAAGTAGCAAAAATTGAGGTGTCCCAAGACTTTTGGCTACTAGTGTAGAAAGATCCCCTGCCCGTCTTTTCTGGCCAAGTCACGCTGCCTCTCTGTCTGGTCTGGATGGATGTGGCGAGGGACAAACTTCAGTAAGCAAAGGGAAATCCTGTCCTCCGTCAAGAGGGGCAGGATTTTCCTTATACTTACTGACTGAAGTTTGTCCCTCGCTGCATCTGTCCGGTCCTGACAGAGAAGCAGCTTGACGTGGCCAAAAGAGGGGGCGGGTGATCGTTCTATATTGAACGGGTTAATAAAGAATTTACCCAGCATTGGGATTGCGTTTGTTTAGTTTTACAGGAAAAACTCTGTATAAAGTTTTTTAATTCAGCAATAAAAGTGTACTGCTCCTTTAAGGCCATAGACATAAAATAAGGGCAGCAATTATGTAGCACCCCAGCTGCGCTGTAGGAAATAAGTAAAAATCCTCACTGATTTAAATCGGATTTTTAAAGGAATAGTAATGTTTTAAATTAAGTATATCTATGAGACTTCTTTATTGTAAATAGAACAGTTTGCGCTATACTTAGTACCTCACTTTTACATAGTTCTCAAGTGATTCAATATACACTAGTGGCCAAAAGTTTTGGGACACCACAATTTTTGCTACTTTTAGTTATTGCCATATAACTTGACAAAACACTTTAGAAAAACAGGTCAACATTGGGTATTTCTAAAATCAAGACAAATATTATAATCTATTTAGCAGGGATTTTTTTTTAGTGTTTGTAGATGTGTAAAATATTTTTAGTGCCAAATTTAAAAAAAAAAAGTGCATTTGTTTCATCGTATTTTATAAATTGTTTTACAGGAAATTTTATGAAAATATTGGTATCTTTAGAAAGCCCATCTTATGGCAAGAAAAACAGTATATAATATACTAGTGTAAAACCCGTGTACACGCTCCAAGGTCCGGGTGATGTTAAGAGGCCAGTTCTGCTCTGCGTCCTGCTGCTGACCCAGTCATGCACTGTAGAGACTGCCCGAAAGCACAGAATGCTCCCAGCACAGAACTCCCAGCATTCTGTGTTCCCAGCATTCCTACACCTCCCAGCATTCCTACACCTCCCAGCATTCTGTGCTCCCAGCATTCTGTGCATTCAGGCAGTCTCTACTGCAGCTTCTGACAGACATCCTAGCGAATTATTATATAGGATGTGGTACATTAAACGAGAAAGAGGAAAATTACAGCTAAACACAAACACAGTAGAGGTGTTAAAACAGAAGGACAATGGCCATTTAACACTTCTACTGTGTTTGTGTTTAGCTGTAATTTTCTCTCTAACCCATGTAATGTACCCACGTATATTATATACTGTTTTTCTTGCCATGAGATGGGCTTTCCAAAGATACCATTATTTTCATCAAATTTCTTGTAAAACAATTTATAAAATATGATGAAACAAATGTAATAAATGCACTTTTTTTGGCACTAAAAATGTTTTACACATCTATAAACGCAAAAAAACCTGTTCTAAATAGATTATAATATTTTTCTTGAGTTTAGAATGTTTACAATGTTGACATGTTTTTCTAATGGTTTTATAAAGTTATATGCCAATAACTAAAAGTAGCAAAAATTGAGGTGTCCCAAGACTTTTGGCTACTAGTGTAGAAAGATCCCCTGCCCGTCTTTTCTGGCCAAGTCACGCTGCCTCTCTGTCTGGTCTGGATGGATGTGGCGAGGGACAAACTTCAGTAAGCAAAGGGAAATCCTGTCCTCCGTCAAGAGGGGCAGGATTTTCCTTATACTTACTGACTGAAGTTTGTCCCTCGCTGCATCTGTCCGGTCCTGACAGAGAAGCAGCTTGACGTGGCCAAAAGAGGGGGCGGGTGATCGTTCTATATTGAATCACTTGAGAACTATGTAAAAGTAAGGTACTAAACTGTTCTGTTTTAAATAAAGAAGATTCGGTGATATACTTAATTTAAAACATTACTATCCCTTTAACCCATTTAATGCCAGAGAGGTATCCAATACATTGCATTTAGATTGTTTGAAGGAGACCTATTACTACCCTTACTGAACACCTGTAAGTCTTAAAGGGATAGTAAAGTTTCACAATAAATGCAGCTCCTATTACATAGTAACACAGTAAATTTGGTTGAATAAAGACACAAGTCCATCAAGTTCAACCTATGCCTCATATTCCAGTGACATGAGAACTGTATAGCTATCCTGCTACCAAATAAAGTAGTCTTTTTCAGACCTTCCTGATTTGCCTACTAATACACAGTATAATGCTGTGTGTTCCCTTTTGAAGTAACTATAGCTAACCTTCTGTTAAATGTATCCATTGTATCTGCCATAACCACCTCTTTGGGCAATGAATTCCATAGTTTAACAGACCTTACTGTAAAAAAACCCTTCCTCTGCTGAAGTCTAAACCTCCTTTCCTCTAATCTCAAGGGGTGTCCCCTGGTCACCTGATCAGGTCTTGGAATGAATAGCTCACCACAGAGATCCTTGTATTGACCTCTCATATACTTGTACAATGTAATAAGGTCTCCTCTCAGTCATCTTTTCTCTAGAGTAAATAAACCATGTTTGTCTAGTCGTTTCTCATACATCAAGTCCTCTATTCCATTAATTAATTTTTTGCTCATCGCTGTACCCTCTCTAGTTCTAGTACATGCTTTTTTAGAACTGGTGCCCAAAACTGTACTGCATACTCAAGGTGAGATCTTACCAATGATTTGTACAATGGCAAAATAATGTTATCCACTCTTGCTTCAATACCCCTTTTTATGCAAGACAGGATTTTATTTGCTTTTTGCTATTGCTATTTGACACTGATCACTGTTTCCAAGTTTGTTGTTCACAAGGATACCCAGTTCTTTCTCTAGCAATGAGTCCCCTAAAATGACTCCATTAAGTTCATAAGTAGCCTTGAGACGATTTCCTCCCAAATGCATGACTTTACACTTTCCCACATTAAACTTCATATTCCATTTGTTTGCCCAATCTGCCATTTTATGTAAATCCTTCTGTAGAGAGCAAATATCCTGTATTTGGGCTATGGAAAGTGTTATTGAGTAATTGAATGATAAATCATCCCCCTCCCGCCTCTTTTACTGATGTAACACTTCTCACCTCAGAGCAGCAAGACTGTCCGGATGGATCGCAGAGAGGAACAATCTTCAGTGAGCATAAGGGGAAAATCTGACAAGGAGGGAAGGGTTTATGTTCACAGTAAGAAGATTGTCCCTTGATGTGATCTGTCAGGTCAAGTGACCAGATTCCACATCTGAGGGGAGGCGGCTTACACTAGGTAAAAGGGGCAGGAGGGGGATACTTTATCATTCAATTACTCTTGAATTACAACTGTGATAGTATTGAAATAACACTCTCTGTGGCCCAAATACTATGAAGATTAATTGGAGCTGTTGTTTTTGTAAAACATTACTAACCCTTTAAAATAGGCATCCTGGATGAATAAAATCACTGTTCAGCAACTTTTATACAAACAAAAATACCTTATTCACCTGTCCGTTTCATTAGGGGAGGGAACCTCCATCTTGACACATCATGACAGATTTCCTTCCCCTGCAGTTCCTTCCTAGACAAAGTGTGTGAGGCTGACAAACAAGAAGGGTAGCCACAGATAATCCCGCAGGTTTTCCCAAATATGTGACATCTGTATCAGAATAAGAACTGATTACAGATGGAAATTAAGTGTGGGTTATTATTAGAAGGTGGTACTTCCTCTTTAAAAACTATAAAGCTGAAAAAATATTAAAAAACAATATATATAGATAACGTAATATAAATTAATATAGACATTTGTTAAACAGAATTGATAGCGTCACTTTAAAAGGAAATTGGATTACACAAATTGATTATGATTAATTGACTTCAAGTAAATCAATTATTCATAATTTCATGTATTAATAGAGTGTGTCCCATTGATTGAAATAGATTTTTTATAAACTCTTCAATGCTATAGATTTCTCTACCATTCAGGATGTGAAAAGTCCCCATTTAAAGGGTGATTATAGGGCCCATACTAGAATATGTTAAAGGGTTAGTAATGTTTCCGTACTCAAGCATCTAAGATTGATGGTCGTACAACATAGAGTTCAGTACAGAGAAGGGCAATCTCCCAGGAGAGACAGATGGGGTGCTGACATCACCCAGCCTTACAGATCACTGTGATCTGCAGGGCAAAACAGAGATCAACAGAGGAGTTTTTCTGCTATGGGAAATCAGTTCTCATAGCTCTTGTGCAGAGTCAGGTATTTAAGGGGGTAGTAATGCCTGCTGTTGACAAACGTTAATAATGTAGATATTAAAAATATAAATTCAATGATGTATGTGTTGTCTCTCAAACATTTATAGTTTGAGAGATATATGCTTTAAAAGTTCCACCCTCCCACCCCTTTCACTGACATCAGTCTCTAGCTGACATCATGAGATCCCGGTCCTGGGACTGGCCGGCGGCTCTTCAGCAGAGACAAAATAGCGATATCGAAAAAGAAATACTTGATTGTAACGGTCTACAAAGTGTGCCTGGTTTGCAGGCACACTTTGTAGACCGTTCCAGTTAAGTATTTCTTTCTAGATTGAGAAATATAAGCTTTTTCTAGCTCTAACTATACATGCTTGAGAGACAACACATACATCATTGAATTTATATTTTTAATATCTACAATATTAACATTTGTTAACAGCAGACATTACTACCCCTTTAACCATTTGAATGCCATAGGAGTTCACAAAACATTGTAGCCAATGTGTTATGCACCCTTCTGGCAGTAAAACATTTTAAGGTGTAAGTAATATTTCCATACTCAAGCGACTAAAATTTTTGGTCACAATTAATAGCACGGATGTCCGATGCTGACACTGTTCAGAACTGTGTAGTTATGCTGTAATTATATGATGGCGTTTAGACACCTCCCACCACTTTTCCTAAAGTCAGTGTTTCTGGCTCAGATCTGATCTGGTCACTACGAGGGACAATCTTCAGTCATTATTAGGATAAAAATGCGCTCCTTCATCAAGGCAGGTCGGGTTGTCCTTATACTGACAGTGGGAAGATTGACCGGTTGTCAAATCTGAGGGGAGGTGGCTTACGATCAGGAAAATGAGGCGGGAGGGGTAAACTTCATCATATAATTACAGTGAAACTACACAGTTCTGAACAATGCCAGCATTGGACATCAGTGCCATTAATTGTGACCAACAAGCTTAGCTGCTTGAATATGGAAACATTATTATCCCTTTAAAATGTTTTAATGCCAGAGGGGTGCATGAGACATTGGCTACAATGTGTTGTGAACCCCTATGGCATTCAAACTGTTAAATATTTGGCTGTGCACAAGAGTTATGGGAACTGATTTCCATAACAGAAAAAATCCGCCGTTGATCTCTGGTTTGCCCTGCACATCACAGTGATCTGTAAGGCTGGGTGATGTCAGCACCCCACCTGTCAGTCTTGGGAGATTGTGTTTCTCTGTACTGATCTCTATAGAAGCTCAGTGCAAGAGTATCTGCCATCAATGGGCTTCTGTAGAGAGGAGAACAATCTCCCATGAGATTGACACTTAATGTTCCAAACCTTGGTGATCTGCAAGGCAAAATGGAGGAAAACTGGGGGGGGGGTACAAGCAGTTAAAGGAGCAGTAAACTTTTTAAATGAAAACCTATGTTAAAGAGTATTTTCTGGTGAGTAAAACAAGGGCACTCCCTATGCTGTCTGCTGTTTTTTGTTTTTTTTTTTTCATTTTGTTTTTGAAGTTATTACAACTCTGACTGCCAGGAAATAAGTAAAACCATCATTACTTCCTGAATGTACAAACTGTCAGGAATTACTCAGCAGTTTCTATCATATTCTATCAAGAACTGTCTTTCAGTGACTCACTTCTCCCATAATATTCAACAAAATAACTAATCGAAATGTTACTTCGAGAGGGCACTGTTAAGGTGAATAACCAATAGTTTGAACAATAAAGGGATAGTAATACTTCGTTTTATCTTTATTTTATTTTGTAGGCATTAAAAAAACATGAAGAACGATATAAGTCTTATCTCTCAAACCTTTATGGTTTGAGAGATATTCACAAGCAAAGATCCCCTCCCGCCCCTTTTACCTAGCGTAAGCCATCTCTTCTCAGATGTGAAATCCAGTCCATAGATCAGACAGATAACAGAAGGGGACAATCTTCTTCCTATGAGAACAATGAAAGCCCTGCCCCCCTTGACAAGTCTTTCAGGTTTTTCCCTTATCTTAATTGAATATTGTCCCTCTCTGCAGTCCACCTGGGCACCTCCCTTCTGCTCTGGCTGAACAGTGTTACATCAGTAAAAGGGGAGGGAGGGGGATACTTTATCATTGAATTACTCTTGAACTAGAACTCTGACATAATTGAAATAACACTCTCCAAGGTCCAAATACTATGATGATTAATTAGAGCTGCTTTTATTATGAAACATTACTATCCCTTTAACGACTCTGGAAAGATTGTAACTTTGTCTTACTGATCAGGAAAGCCATACAAAATATGTTAACACAAAATGTACTTCTCCTTTAAAAGAGTGCTCTGTGGACCCTTTTAATCTGCAGGGATTTGGTGATTATTTATTGTTCTCTGTGGAGCAACTGATTATCCCCAAAATTGCTAAACTTTTGGCTTTGTACATATAGCCCAAACCTGAATGCAGCCCATCAAATATACAGTGTTCATGATTTTAAAACAAGGGATATCAATGTACCGCTCATTATCTAGTAGCCTAAATTGATCCCAGTATATTTATGGACTACTAAAAGGGGGTCAGTTGTGTTAATTCTGTCCCACCTGTGACCTGACATCAGAGTGGTGAAGGAATATATGAGAATTACACTGATTCCTTCATACTTCAGATCATAATTTTAACCCTTTGAGTGCCAGAGAGGTATGCGTTGGATACCTCTTTGGCACTCCAAGAATTAATGAAAATGGAGCAATTCTGGAGCAAATAAATTGCACCACAGAGGACAAATAACTTAATTATTCATATAAACGGGGCATTTAACTTTGTGATTGCTGGAAAGATCCTGAAATACTTTGTGAAGCATTGTTAATCAAAGAATTAAATACAAGGGGGGGGAGTGTACGCACTAAGGAGTGATAAAGAGGTGATAAAGTGGTGATAACTTCTCCAGTGATAGCACTTCTCCAGTTCCTGTGTTATTCTATAGAGAAGGGCTGTCCAAGTTCAGTCCTCAAGGGCTACCAACAGTATAGGATGTAAGGATTTCCCTGCTTGAGCAAAGGTATTTGTATAAATAATAGTTATTCAATGGCAAGTATTTTCAATTAGCAGCTCTTGAGAAAGTGGGTTAGTCCTACGAAACGCGTTGAGCCATTATTTCTGTTGAGTTATTATTTCTGTTTATTATCATTTTTAATGAATGGTATTGAATATTTTATATAAATTTTTTATATATTATTTTAATAAACTATTAGTAGCCTTTTCATCCGGTGTATGGTGCTACAATTTTATCATATTATACCTATTGGTTTATAATATCATACCCAGAAGATATTACCCACCTAAGATAGGCAATTTATGTGAGTAAGGAGAAGATTTTGTGCCTAAAGAAGAAAGATAAAAGGATCTATTGGTGGAGGATACCTGGGAGTCCAAGAGGTGATTACCAACCTGGGGTATAAACCAGGAGTGCAAGATACACTGAGAGGCAGTATTATCCACTCGAAAAAGTGAGTATCATTCATATGCACGTGGTGAAGGTGAAGGCTGAATATTGTGAAGATACTACACTTAGAGGAACTCTCTGCGCTGTTTTTTGTCTTTGTTTTTTTGAGAAAAGTTGAGCCAATCAAAATGAATGATCCACTGATTAACTCCCCTGTGCTTAATCAGAGTATTCCTTACATCCCGGCCTGTTGGTGGCCCTTGTGGACTGGACTTGGATAGCGCTGCTATAGAACCTATGCACTAAGATGTCCAAAGTTTGAGAAATCTTAGTGCATCGGCTCCATAGAGTAACAAAGGACTTGGTAAAACGTTATCTAAATAAATAAATAAATAAAATATCACTGGAGAAGTCATCTCTACTTTATCACCTCTTTTTCACACCTTAGTGCATCTCCCCCAAGGAGTATTACTGAACCATAAAGGGAATTTGCAGAAATGCAAATTCAAAGCCACTCTGCAGCACAGAGAACAAATACGACTTCCTAAATTCCTCCTATAGATTTAAATGGGGGCTTTCTGGCAATCAAAAGGGTAAACCCCTTGAATACTAGCATTAAAAGGATAGTAATGTTTCATAATAAAAACAGCTCTAATTAATCATCATTGTATTAGGATTTTGGAGAGTGTTATTTCAATTCTGTCAGAGTTGTAGTTCAAGAGTAATGCAATGACAAAGTATCCCCCTCCCACCCCTTTTACTGATGTAACACTGCTCAGCCAGAGCAGAAGGGACGTGCCTAGGTAGACTGCAGAGAGGTACAGTCTTCAATTAAGATAAGGAAAAGGGGCAGGGATTTCATTGTTCTCATAGGAAGAAGACTGTCCCCTGCTGTTATCTGTCTGGTCTATGGACTGCATTCCACATCTGAGAAGAGATGGCTTACACTAGGTAAAAGGGGAGGGAGGGGAAACTTTGCTTGTGAATATCTCATAAACCATAAAGGTTTGAGAGATAAGACTTATATTGTTCTTCATGTTTTTTTAATGCCTACAAAATAAAATAAAGATAAAACGAAGTATTACTATCCCTTTAAAGGAGTTTAACATTTTGAGTGTCAAAGTGGTAAGCAATGTATGATAAACCAATGCATTGCTAGGGGGCAAGCAATGCATTGGTTTACCATACATTGCTTATGAGCTGTAATACCTTTTGAATAAAACACCTTTCAGCAGTGGGAGTACTCTTGTTTTACTCAGGGGGATAAACCCTACAACATATTTTTTTTTTACATTTTAAATATTACTATCCCTTTCATAGCCCCATTTAAATAAGCAGGAATTGTCATTCATTCCCATAGGGTGCAAATGTCTTTTTCCAGAACTGCACAAAGTGAAGGACAGGGATGTTCAAGAGTTAATGAAGAAAAGGGAAAAGGTTCCCCAGTCCTATTCATACTTTACTGGTTGTCAACGGCTATGTGTGATGTTAGCATTTCTGGGAACTTTCAAAATGTGTTAACCCTGAGATTTCTGAAATATAAACCTTTACATTTCCTGAGAACATGGATTCTAAGCTATATTGCCCTGCTTGTTGTAACCTAGTGGTGTTTAGTGGGCCAACAAGGAAGCCATAACACACTACAACATAGATATATCACTGCCTGGGCACATTCAAGGCAAGCAGGACTTCCATCCTGGTACAAATGGCACAAACTAAGAAACTATGTGGTTAAAATGATAGTAATGTCTAAAAAAAAGTTTTTTTGCATTTAGAAGAGCTTAAAAAGCTGAGCTAAATGCAAAAAAAGTATCTCTCAAACCACTATGGTTTGAGAGATACAGACATTTAAAGTTCAATGTCTCCTACTGACAACTGTAAAGCTGTCAGCAGGAGATCCGTGTCGATCAACACAGAGGTTCTGCCACAGAGCCGCAATCGTGTTAGTTACAACGAATCCCTTCATTGGAATGGTCTAAAACGTGTGCCTGGTGTTGAGGTACACGTTTTAGACCATTCCAATGAAGGGATTCCTTGTAAGTAATGAGATCTCGGCACTTCTGAAGCGCCTCCGTGTCGACCGACAGCGAACTTTAAACGCCTGTATCTCTTAAACCATATCGGTTTGAGAGGTAAGTTTTTTGCACTTAAAGGGATAGTAATACCTAAAATGTAAAAAAAAATATGTTGTAGGGTTTATCCCCCTGAGTAAAACAAGAGTACTCCCACTGCTGAAAGATGTTTCATTCACAAGTTATTAATTTTCAAAGTTTAATTTTTTAGGTGCAATATCACAGTGGCCTGAAATTGTACAGTGGCGCTGTTGCTACACGATCCTATGGACAGCTCTGGTCTCAGGACCATAAATCTCCATAGGATGGTGTAGCAACAGCGCCACTGTAAAATTTCAGGCCACTGTGATATTGCACCTAAAAAATTCGACTTTGAAAATGAATAACTTTTGAATGAAACATCTTTCAGCAGTGGGAATACTCTTGTTTTACTCAGGGGGATAAACCCTACAACATATTTTTTTTTACATTTTAGGTATTACTATCCCTTTAACTCAGCTTTTTAAGCTCTTCTAAATGCAAAAAAACTTTTTTTAGACATTACTAACACTTTAAGATCATATATTAGGAAACACTGAACTCTCTCACCCTGAGAATTGGGACCTTCTCCATACCTCCCAAGTGTCCCTCTTTAGGAGGGACAGTCCCTCTTTGAGACCCAAATGCCTCTGTCCCTCTTTCCCACCCTGATGTCCCTCTTTTCAGAAGATCAGAAAGTGTGGTGTGTGTAAGTAAATGTATCACATTGCTCTACAGCAATACAACTCACATGAATGCTTGTAAAAACTACAGTATATGTGTTTATAAATTAGTCTAAGTAAATAAAATACTTTGGTCTTGTTATAAATAATTTATTCATTTACACAAAGATGTGTCAATAGGTCAGGAAATAACCCACAAATTCTCTGTAATGCCCTGCCTACCAGCCATGCCCTCAACAACATCACCCAAAACACAAGTGTCCCTCTTTGGCCATT